>VYXF01006360.1:188538-252542 GCA_013397295.1 Polioptila caerulea | reverse complement strand
AGAAGAGAAGAGAAGAGAAGAGAAGAGAAGAGAAGAGAAGAGAAGAGGAGAGGAGAGGAGAGGAGAGGAGAGGAGAGGAGAGAATGCAGCAAAGGAAACAGAGGCCAAAGGATAAGTGTGTGCATTCTCCTAAAACAACAGCCTCTGTAGAGGTTGGCCCTGGCTGGATGGCAGGCACCCAGCAAAGCCACTCTCTCAGTCCTCTCCACAGCTGGATATGAGGAGAGTATTTTCTGTGCAGTTTGTGCTCTGTCATACAGTTCTCTTTTTCAGGCCATGCAGAACAGTTGCTTCTGTGTTGGTATTCAGGAGATAAAACTGTCCTTTTAATGAGTCCTGGCTATGCATAGTTGTCCTGGCTTTGCTACGTTTTCTGTGTTCAATTTACACCCCACAGTGGGTTTTGCAGCCAGTCCTGTTATTCCCACCAGCTTCCAACCCAGCTGTCAGCAGGATCTAATACTTTTTTGAGTATACACTGAATTTCTCAACTGCCAGCCTGAGTTGCCATGTGCCATAGCCACGAGTACCCAAGATGATTGAAGTGACCTGTGAGGCAGCAGCTTTAGGACCTGAAATATTATTTACATAATTATATATTTCTAAGCATCTACACTGTTCAGATCCTGTGAGTCTCACAGAGGTGTAATCATGACCTTCTTCACAGCTAAGCTCTGTATGACTCTTGAAAATACATTATGACTCCTCACACAAATGTAGTCTTTTTTGTCTTGCTGCTGTGCACCCAAGCCTGCAGAGCTAATGCCCTCCAGGGCCACAGGCAGAATAACACTTCTTCCTATGGGGTTTAGTTTATTGGCTTTTTCATGAAGAGGCATGGCCTTTTTTCTTTTTTTATGTTTTTATTCTAATTTTTTTAGAGTTGCCTCTTTAAAAAGTTGGTTCAACATGTCACCATCCTGCAGGTGAGAGTTGGTAAACAGTTCATCTCTGCTTTAGCCCTGGAAAGCTCTTAAGACTATTGGTTCTTTTCTTCCCTTATTCTCATCTTCCCCTAAAGGGATTTCAGGCCACTCTCTGTTCTCTCAGCTGAAGGTATGTGGTGTGGTGCTGTTTACTGTCAGGCAGTATCTTGCCTCTGTTTGATGAGGCCTGTGTCTCTTGCCTGTCCAAGCTTTTATGGCTTTTTGTCTTTGACAAATGACTAGCACAAAGCACGGACATCATTGTAAGTGAAAGCTGGAAAGAATTTGAACAAGTTATTTGGGTTGCAGCAAAGGATACAGATATTGAAAACAGGCATCTGACTAAATATCAAGGGATTTTCACTGCTTTGCACCCTGCTTTCTGTCAGAGGCCAGCTGCACTTCTTTGGGAAAAAAAAAAAAAAAGGTAAGCTAGAAAAACAGAGCACTTTGACTTTCCACAGTGACAAACAGAACAAATGGCATCAGCAGTTAGGTTAAATTGCTCTCTAGGTCAAGGACTTTCATTTCCTTTGTAAAGGGTATCTCCTCCAGCAGCAGGACAATGCTCCTCTGAAATGTACTGTGTTGTTAGTATTACTGATATCAACATAGTTGTTGATGGTCAATCTCAGATAATTTTCACAGCACACAGTTCCTCTAAAAGAAATCTTTCATCAAGGAAAATGCATGTTAGAACTGTTCTACCAAAGCAAATTCTGTCTGCTTATTTTGTGACATCTTTGTGGTTTTAGGCAGCAGCTGCTAGCTTTTACAGGATTCTGATTGGTATGGCACAATTGTCCTTTCTCTCATACCTTAAATGGACACTAGAAGAATTTGGATTAAGTGAACCCAACCTCACCACTGTGTCCTTTCCAACCCAAATCTCTCTATGATTCTGTGATTCCTACTCTGCATTGCCAAGAAAACATTTTGAAGAGGAAATAAAGTAGGAGTGGTGAGGGAAACGCAAGGATTGGGTGGTCTGGACATATATCAGATGCAGAGAACCATGATGTTCTGAGTTTCAATTAAACTACCATATTAAAGCCCAGTGCAAGAAAACTAGTAATCCATTATTTTTTGGATGAAAACAAACCAAAACTAAACAAAACAACCCTCAAGCGCTTTGACAGCACTGTAAAAGCTCAAAACTTTGATTTTTTCCATTTCCACGAAATGGTGTAATACAACGCATTATCTTCTTCCTGTAAATCCTGCCTTAATGTGTGGGTATCTGACACTGTGGAGATGATGTGTGGAGAACTTTACTGGGTGAGACAGGGGTCCTCTGTGGAGCAGAAAAACATAGCTCCTGGTGAATTTTCAGTGGCACCAAACAGCCTTCAAGCAGTTTGGGAAAAACATAGTCCCTCCTGGTTTCCTTGACAGCTCTAGCATAACCACAGAAAGAAGGAGGACCTTACACTTCTAGACATTCTGGGATAAATTCTTCATTGCTTGGCACCAGAGCTGGTTTTTAACAGCAATTTAAAGTAAGACAGACCCATATACACTCTGTCTGCAGTTCTGAGAGAAAGACAGACTTGCTCTAACCTATAAAGAAAACAAGTTGAGCCTAGAGAAAATCAAGGGTGAAAACAAATGGTATGAGTTAGGGAGTTCAGGTTGATGGGCCATGTCTCGGCTCATTTTATACACTCAGAAAAAAAATGCAGAATGAGTTTGTGCTTTACCATGAGTAACCACTGCTCATAATAATTAATTTTATTGTCTCCACTCTGGTTGGCTCTGTAAAGCTGGGGGGATCATTGCAAAAGAAACCTAGAAACCTGCTAAAATATGAGACAGTTTATGGGCAATTCAGAGTCTATCTAGACAATGAATATTCATGATCTAGCTGGACAATTTCACATTCATGCTTAGATAATGCAGATTTATGCTCACACACAACAATGATTTGTGAATATTTATAGGTGAACACCTGGACAGTATTTGAGACAACTGTGAATATTCATAATTATATCTGAAAGAAAGAGAAAGGCTCTACCTGAAGTCTAAGCCCCAGACAAAGAGAAAGGCTCTAACTGATGTTCAAACTACAGACACAAGAATCTAATCCTCTATATCTACTGTGCCTCAATGACAATATGTAACAACCAAAAATAGCATAAAGGAAAACATTACAGGTAGGGATGTGATCATTCGAAGGATCAATAGACAGGAAACTTCTTCAAGCTGCTACAGAAATTCCCACTGGTTTAGTCTGATGGAAGACTTCTGGTGCAGCACTTTTTATATATGAAAATATCTTGGCTTTTTTTGGGGTCTGGTTCAGGGGATTTTTGTTGGCTTTGGGTTTTTTCTAAAAAGTTGGGCTTTATTAATACAAAAAGATTTAAATATTTGTTGTAAGGAAAAAATGTATGCAACTCAATATGTGTGCCCAAAAGTGTGTCCCTGTGTAAGGGGCCTTCTTGCCAAGCTAGCCTGTGTCTTCAAGGTTCATGTTTAAGTCTACGCTGCCCCTGTTCAGATCCATTGTGCATGGTCCTCGTGGAGATGCTTCCAAAGCCAGCTGAGATTGTCACCTGAGGCACGTACAAGTCCTAAGAGCCTTGGTGTGCCTTGAGACAGGATAAGGATTCAAGGCAGAGATACTGATCTTGACTCCAGGAAAGGAAGGCGGGCAACAGAGAGGCCCAGGTTGGGGGAAGGACAACTGCTAGATTCAGGTGTGCTCTTCCATGTGAATTGTCCCCTTAGGAGGTGAGATGAACCCGACATTGGAGCTCCCTCTAAGGGAAGGATGAGCTCCTAGCTGGGGACTTACCAGAGCAGGAGGAGGACAGATCACCATCTAGCAGGTGTGTCAGCATCCAGTTACTCTATCTCTGATGACAAACCTCTTGCCAGTCTGAATGCCAGCTTCTAAACCCCTCCATATGGAAGCTCAAAAACTGATCATAATCTCCTCATTCACAAAATCACCAAAATCTTCCTCTCTGTGCTACTTCCACTGCTGTTTATCTCATTAATGCAGGATGAATTAAATTCTTTCTGCCCGTGTTCACTGGGAACAAAAGAAGCAGTGAAGGCCGACTTCAGCAGCTCACCAGCAGCCAGAGCACAGATCCTGGGCTGGGTCCAGTTGCATTTGGCCATGCTCTGTCACATTTCATCCCGCCTTAGACAGGGACACAAGATGTGGGGCAGCAGAACTGCAGTAAATGCCATCACCCTTTCCTTGATCCTCCCTAACAAGTGTTTTCTACAGCCTGGTATTGTGTGGACTAAGCTGCATAGCAGGCTCTTTGACCTAAATTCATTGAGACAGCTGAAAATTATAGCAGTTGAAAATAAAAGCATCTCCAGTCCAGTAAATAGCCCACTTCTTCCCATTTCTTCAAATTATCTCGGCATCTGGCACTTTTCTGATACCACCTCCCTTTGAGAGGAGAATCCAGCTGTCTGCTGGGATGCTCAAATGGATGGCATGCAGCAGTCAGATGTTAACACTGGGTATTTGTTTCTGTTCCAAGAAGACATGAGTTGCCTTGGCTGCCCTCTGCTCCTTCCTCAGGTTTGAATTCTCTTGCTCCCTACACACTCTTGTTTTGCCCCTGCTTGCAGTAAAATCCAACAGGCTGAAGAGCTGCCTGTGCAAGCATCTGTTCTCAGCTCATGTTGAACAAACAGCCTTTGTGAGACCTGTTCATGTGAATGGTGCCCCCGTGGTGGATTGTGGCTCTCTCTGAAGCCTAAAAGTAAACAGGTGAACAGCTCTGCCTTCCTCTGCTCTAAAATGAGTTCCTCTTGACAGCAGATGAAAAGGGCAGCTCTTGGTGCTCTGAAGTGCTGGTGCAGCTGGGTCCCTCCTGAGGACACCACATAACCCTTCCCCATAAGGCACTGATATAGCAGGGACAACACCAAATTTTATCCAGACCAGAGCATGTGACCCCTAAAGGATTAAATAACTGAAAACAAATGAAGCTTTATAATTTCAAAATCACCTGATTTTTTTAAAAGGCAGCCTTGTGCTTACAAAGGTTTGCTTCACAATGTCTGATTAATCAGCTTTGGACATAAAGGACAGCTTGATGAATGCTACCTTTTCTGCCCTGTTTCTCTAGTTGATACCTATGTTGGACTTTCCATGGTAAGAAATTGAAGAATTTCTATATCAGATAACTGCCTTTTGCTCAGTTTCTAGCAAACACCACCCAAAATATCAGAGGAAGAGTAACATCCTTTCCCCACTCCCTAATTTCTGAATTCACACTGGATGTGTTATTCATTTATTCTTTTCCAGGAAACTTTCTTCCAAAGCCCATTTTTACTTTAAAAATAGAAAACACAAACCTCAGTTTAGAAAAGGTGAAATTGCAGAGACATTTGCTTACCAGCAGTTCCATCCCTTCTTTGTATATTTTTAGTACCTTAGAGCTAGGACTGTCTCTCTGAATCATTATGGCATCTGCAGCAGGGAAACACCAGATAAGGACAGAAGTGGTTCATTGATAAATGATTAATAAACAGTGGGGGCTACCTCCAACTGAGTTGAAATCTGCCAAATAGACCATTTCTCACTGATGTCTCTCCCCATCCTTTGAACCCTATTGCCTATATGTCCTGAGGCTGTTAATTCCATGGGTCTGTCACATACTGTGGAATACACGTGGCTGCTTTGCCTCCATAAGTGCTGCCCTACAGTTTTACTGTGTGTCTTCAGTGCTTCCTGCTGTGGGAAGCACTGAGATGCCTGCTTACAGTGGGAGTGTTTACATTGCTTCTGTCAAGGTCCTTCCACTGATGCCTCGCGAACATCATCTCCTCGTGATCACCCAGGGACAAGCCTTCAGCTGGACACACAGTCCAAGGTTTGGTGGGAACCCTGAGTGGAAATGCTGTGTTTGTGCAGTGTTTGGTGGGAACCCTGAGTGGAAATGCTGTGTTTGTGCAGTGCTTGTGCCAGTCGAGGGTGTCAAACACAAAAACAACCAGCAAGCTGTGAACACCACTGTGCTCAAACCCCAAGAATCTGCACATGGTGGCTCTTCTTATGGGCCACTGAAACTCAACAAATTTGCAATAACAGTGGAATTATTTCAATATCTTTAGGAGAAGGGTGAATTCTCATGCATGCGCTTATCTCTCCAAGCCCACAATGTACAAGTTTGTATCACCTCTCAGGACTCTTGAAGACCAAAGGAAGAGCTCATTATCTCCATCTTTAATAGGAAAGCCTGCAGAAATAAGTGTCAACATGCAACATCATTCTGGTCACAGCAGCTACCAGTTTTCACAGTAGCAGGTGCATTTACCTCTGGCAGATGAAGGCACAGAGAGCTTTGAGCCTGGCTCAAAGCAAGACACACCATCCTGCACCTGCTGCCTCCAAAAGCAGCAGCACTTCAGGTGTGCATTTGACCAAGAGTAGCAGTGTCTATTAGGTATCAGATACTGAGCTTGCCTGTATCTCCACAATCCCATTTTGTCTCAGTTCCAGCACAGCCCTCCTGGGATAGCAACTGACCACATCAACTGAAGCAGGAAAAACATTACAGTATTTATCTTCCTCTGACATCTGAAGTAAAACAAGCCCAAAGGTATATATTAATGAATGTCCTCACTGATTCTGGTCTGGAAATGTTTCAGTGCTATTAGCTTTTCAACAGAAAGCACTGGTTTGTTAAAGCCACAACTCTTCTTGGGATAGGCTTGAATTCAGCGAAGTACTGGGCTGGAAACATTTTTGAAATCTGGAATTAGAGAGTCTCAGTGATGAAGAGAAGGAAGGATAGAGAAGGCACAACTATCATCCTACTGACTTCATGAGGCCAAGTCCATTCTGTGGGTAAAAGTCCTTGCCCTGGGATGCTGCTAGGATGATTTAGGGGGACAGTGGCAGTGTTGATGATGGTTTTAGAACATTCTGAAAAGAGAATTCAGCCTCCAGCTTTGTCAACACACTCTTTGAACACTAAACTCATGCACACACCCAGTGGGAGTTAAAGTAACATATTTAGTCATAGACTCTTAATAAAAATGCCACTCGGGGCTTAATTAACACACTTCTTTTTGCAATATCACCCTACAGCTGCAACAAAATCTGTTTTTTACAGCCTTCTAGGGCCAAATTCTGCTGTAGGTTTCACCCAGCTGCATCTGCAAGGTGTTTCATTCAGCTCAAGGCAATATTTACAATGACACAAAGTAGAGCAGACTATGCCCCCAAAGTTCACCAGATATCCTTTGCCTCCCACAGTTTTTATTTTTAGCTTGTCAATAACAGAGGAAAACAATAAAGTCTCATATTGCTCCAGCCAGATGGCGATTCCATTTCCTCCTGTCTAGCTGGCTCCGTGGTGAGCTGTACTTGTGCATGAATGCATGTGTCTGTAGCTGTGCCTTTTCTTCTCTGTCTTCTGCCACGCTGCTCTCTGCCCGACACACTCTGATACAGACAAATGGTTCTGAGGAGGGGTTCCGGAGGCTTTAGCACCATGGAGCAAATCCTCTTCCTGGGGGCAGGCTCTGCTGGGAGCTCAGGAGAGCCATGACCTGACATCTAATATTTTTAAGTTTTCTCTGCTGAGATACCCAGCTGGGATAGTTCTTATCTTCTTTAGCTCCTTGATCTGGTCTGCCTGGAGGAGCAACAGGAATTCAGGGAGGGGGAAAAGGAATTCTAGGGAGAGAAAAGAAGATGCAGGTTGATTGTTTTATCCGTGTTGTCTGGATGCCATCAGAATACATTAACTCCTTCATTTATCACAGTACTATCATTAGAAATCTCAATTATTTGTGCATGCCACACTGGCAAAATGTTTAATTAGCTACTTTGTTGCATTTATCACTTCTCAGATGAAAGGAAGGACTAGAGGCACCCGTGTGGGGCCCCATTATTTTTATAGAAATGTGTGGAGAGTGAGGGAATCTGTAATAAATGTCCCCATCATTGCACAGAGATAAAGGTCAGACACCCTCACAGCATTCATATATCTTAAGCCTTTCATAGGTAGCACATGCCTGCCAGCTATAGTTTTCTGTGTTAGAGACAGGAGAACAACATGAGCTGCCTGGGGATCAATGTGTGGAAACAGATGAGGGGTTTCTATCTCCCCTCAGAGGCTGCTGCTGGTCCAGCATAACAGGATAAGTAAGTTGGGCAGGAAAGCAGTTCAGAAGTTACCATCAGGAACATTTTATAGACAGGTTCTCTCAGGCTTTTCATGAAATCTGACTGAAACTGCTGGTACCATTTTACTTTACCATTTAGAAATCAGTTGGGCTTGGGCTTTACATTAGGAATGAGAAGGGTTGGGTTTCCTTTTTGCCTTGAAGTCACACAATCTACTGCTGCAAAGCCAGCAGCTGTGGATGAGTCTGACCAACATTCTCACGTGACCCAGAACAGACACAGCAAGAAATGTGGATTCCCCACCAGCTCATGCAGAGGTAGAGCACCATGATGCACCATGATGAGACACAAGTTTTCTTTAGTTCCAGAGCCTTTTCTCTGGTTTCCATCCAGAGACAGCAGACATTGCAAACAGCAGAGATTTGTCTAACCATTTATATTATACCTGTCTATTGAGAATTAGACACATGGTCACCTCTCATCATGGAAACACATACCTCTGGATGGAGAGAAGTTATCCTTTCATATAAATTACAGCAATTGAGTGAGTTCAGATTATGACAGATTACCTCAGGGCAAGACCATCTGGACTACAACCCAGTTTGGGTAGATATTTGGCATTCAAGGCTCAGTGAGAATCCAAGCAACATTCTTTCCAACACTTAAAATCAATCAGCATGCTCATTTTGGATCACCAGAGCTTCCTAGAGGTCAAATTGCATGAGTTCCCCAGAGTGCCACATCCAAGGCTAACAGGTATCAGATACCTGTTTCCATCCCCCAAGGGACCCAATCCATCAGGTGTCCTCTCCAACATGCAGAGAAAAGAGAGAGACAGAGTCCACACTCTATTTCTGAAACACTTCCCTACCTTGGGGGCATTCCAAGTGCCCTTCCCCAGCACTGTTCATGCATTAATTCAAGCAGTTTTTAATTAAAAAATGAACTGGTGTAAGTTGATGGCATTACAAGTTCCACAGTGGTTATTCAAGAACTGCTTAGCTTTTTCTCAAGCCACACACATCTCTGAGGTGTTTGTAAATTACTCATGTAACACCCAAAAGCCTTTATGGTGCTAGCAACTCTCTTTCCACTGAGGCACCAATGCCTAAAAATCAGGAAAAGGATTTCTGGATGGGGAAAAAGATATGCCCAGCTCAGGGTGCTGCTGGGTATCTGAGAAGACTTTCCACAATGTGCTTCACTGCCAATTTTCCTGGCTGATTGCTTTTATAAAGTTCCGGCATTCGTAGGTCTGTGTAGTATATTCATTTCAGGTGGGGCCTTCATAAAAAGTTTGCAGAGACAAAAGGAGAGACCTGAGATGGTTAAGCTGAGGACGTACAAAAAATAAAAAGCATCTAACTCAATCACCATTTCAGAAGAAAAAATTAATGCAAAGCATTAAAAGAACATGCACGGGGGGGAATAGGTTACATTTGGACTTATAAGTAATTTCTGAATTTCTTCATAGCACTTTTTAAACCACACACAGTCTCAGAGCAAAGCTATCGAAAGCGTGTGATTTCAGCAACAGACATTTTAAATGGAGGCAGAAGTTATGGCTCACAAACCCCAATTAGTTCTAATATTAGACCTGCCCATAAAACATACAGTCTCCCTTGCTTTCTGTGACCACATCAATAAACATTATTGGACAGGGATATAAATATAACTCATTAGTTTGTTGACACTCAATGGCTTATCTATATATGTAATGCCATCCTGCTGTTATTGATGCTTTGTTAATGGCACAGTATCATTAAGCAGTAATGTTTTACTTCTATTAATATCATTTGGGCTGGTTCTTAATAACGATACCAGCGCAACTGCTGCATCATCTGTAGGCTGTAGATCAGCACACAATATATTCCTCAGCACCTGTTCAGCATTCTCCATGGTCAAAATTCTCCCAACTCCAGCTGTCACTTTAGGAGACAAACCTACTCCAAAACTTTGCTGTTTGTTTCCCAAAACCCATGATGCCAAAATACAAATGTAGTGACAGACTCTCCATGCTCAGTGGCTTGGTGATCTGCTTTACCACAGTCAGATGAATGCAGGAAATAGCTGAATGGCTGGACATGGTGCCACTGTACACAGAATTTTTCACAATGGCATTGAAACAGGGCAGGAGTTCACCATTTCTCCAAAGGTACCTTGGTTGCAACATTCTTTAACTCTTGGTGGCCTCTGAAAAGTTTCATCAGTTTTTCCCTGACTTCTCTTTCTGGTTTGTCTCTTGGTGGATTCACATTTTCTTTTGAACTATCCCTCATTTAGAAAATCTGGATTTTGCCCAGTGTTGTGTTAATGCTCAATAAAAGTTAAAAATGCGGACTGGCAACATACTTTGCTCCTGCCACAAGTCAGATTACAGATCAACTTTTAAGTACAAGACACCTTCCTGTCTTTAAGTGGTCCGACTCTTACTTCTTTTGCTCCAATCCCATTATTTGTCAGCTCAGTCAGGGTAAATTTGGAGATTCTTGCAAAGGCCTGAGAAAAGTATACTTGTAAATCTTCCACAAAATGCAGGAGAGCTGAATAAACCTCCACCTGGGTTTGAACTTACAGGAAAAAATCATAGAATCATAAAACCATGGAGTGGTTTGGGTTAGAAAGGACCTTGAAGATCATCTAGTTTCAACCCTTCTGCCACGGGCAGGGACACCTCACACTAGACAATTTTGCTCAAAGTCCCATCCAAACAAAGCAAGGGGCTACTCACTGCAGCCCCTGGCCTCAGGTTCACCTTTGCACCAAGCTGCTGGCAGAGAGACAGCCGTGCCCAAGGGCTGTGCACAAGGGCTGTGCACAAGGGATGTGCACAAGGGCTGTGCACCAAGGGCTGTGCACCAAGGGCTGTGCACCCTGGGCTGTGCACAAGGGCTGTGCACCAAGGGCTGTGCCCAAGGGCTGTGCACCCTGGGCTGTGCAGGAGCTGGCAGCTGGAACAGCACAGCCAGGAAGCTGTGCTGCAAGCAGAGCATTCACTTGAGGTCCTTTCTCAATGTCCAACAGGAAGACAAATTGAAAGTCTGAGAGCAAATGAGAATCACCTCCACAATAACAGTAAAAATTATAGGAACACAGATTAAATGTAATTGCCTGCTAACCATCAGCTATTTAATTACATGCTCCGGGTAGGGTACAAAATGCTGATATCATTTACCACATAAGCCCAGTGAGTAATTCCTGACCTATACCAGCCTAAATGAAAAGAGTTTCAGGCTTCTTCTGCTTTTTTCTCAGGGAAAGAAAAAGGCACGGAAAAGGAACAAATGCTTTTTTTGGGCACATGGGTTTGATCAGAAAGGACTCCTGGCAGCCTCTTCTCACAATGCTCATCCCTAGCCAAGTGATGGAGAGAGACAGAGAGAGATCCCAAGCACTGACCACCAGACAGTGCATGTGGGTGCTGTGGGTTTAACACCCAGCCCCATCCCCAAGGCTGGCACTTCACAGTCTCTGCCTGAGAGCAAAGTCTCTCTTGTGATGACTTTTAAAACCACCAGCTCTAATGATTTTGTCAAATCTAACACATAACTGCAGTTACTGCAGCTAGTAATTACATGGTGTTCTCCAGTAATTCTCTCACAACCGTTCTGCAGAGGAGAATGTTTGAATGGTATATGTGCTCAGCAGCTGAAAAAGATGTTGTCCAGTCATTTAGGTCTACTTTTTCTCAATGCCATGTGTGTGGGAGATTATAAAATAGACTTTGTTTTTTTAAAAAAGCTTCTTTTTAATGGAAATGTCATAGCTTTGAGCTCTTCAGCTCAAGCTGTACGAAGTTGTGCTTTGGCATTACAGTCCCCCACTTCAAAACCCTTTGCTCTTCAAGACAGAATGGGATGGCATTAAAGAAATAATTTTCTGTGCCTGAAAGCCAAATATCCTAGCTGACATGAAGAAAAAACTACAAGAATTAAATAAAATGGTCAAAAAGCAGAGCTGGTATTTTAAAAATTGGTTGATTTTCCTATAAGAAAACATAATCATGATGGTGATGGACTGTACACCACTGCTGCTTCAGTGAAGTCTTGGGTGCATCAGAAGGCCCTAAAACAGCCCAGTCTGTCTATGGATAAAAAAGGTGGCCTGAGGTTGGAGGGGACATTGTCGTACAGCTCCAGCCACTGAACCTCCATGGAGTTCCTGGGAGGCCAGGGAGTGTTCTGGAGGTTTCTTCTCCAGTACTAGACAGTCTACTTTTGCTTGCCCCTCTTCCTCTCAAACAGGTCTGAAAACCTCTCTCTATAAGCGGGACAGTGGATCCTGATTATGGGAAGATCAGACATTTCCCTCCTTTGCTTCATCTCTTCAGAGCCTTTCATAACCATTAAGCAGGGAAATGAAGTGGCCAAACTACTCAACAAAAAGAGCAGTCATCTTTGCAGGTGTCTGAGGTGGCACAGCCCTGAAATGATTCAATAGTTAATAACAGATTGGGACTCTTGGTTTTCTTCTCACCAATGCAATAGCAAATGGCTTTATAACACCCAAACACTCATTTGCACGGTGCAGAGGACTTAGGAGCTCCTTTTCCTTCAGCTGGCATTGCTGCCATCTGATTGGCACATTACATCATTTATTTACTTTACTGATAGAACCTAATTAGGTATAATTGCTGAAGCATCTTAAATAATTCTAAATACAGGAATTGATTTGGGGATTAAATGGAATATGATAATTGTGTAATTGAACAAAGTAGCTGGAGTCCTCACCCAGCTAAGTGGATTTTGTGATTGTGGCTGATTGCATCAGAATGTAAATCAGTCTGATTTGCATGGCTGACATTAGCTCCCCTCCTCCTCTCTAGAGCTGGCTTGAAGTAGGTCACATCCTGCAGATCAGAGAAAGGGAGAGGAGAGCTTGGAGAGAAATCCCATGGATTTGTGCTAGATGATGGATTACTCCATGGTCTTTGCTCAGGAGAAACTATGTTCCTCTTGGGGGTGGGTGCTTTTCCTAAGGGTTTTGGGTGTGTTGCCACTGGCCAGGAGCTGTTTATGATGGCAGATTTATGATGCTGCTTCTTTAATTCTTAAATCCCTCAATGATTTGGGCCGTGGTTTCCTGGGAGATCTCTCTCAAGATAACCCTATCAAGGGTAATTTTCAGCAGAAGTGATGAAATTTAAGCAACTTCACCACAAGGGAAATTGAGCTGTTATTTAGGCACTTGGTGAAAGCATCTCTGTCTCTCAGATGTGCTTCTAGCCCCAGCTGAGTTAATCCTCAGCTTGGATCTGCTGCCCTACTTGTTTTGTTGGAGGACTCCAATTTTCCAGTGGGAGTTGTCCAAAAAAGCTGGCTGAGGCTGGAGGAGGGCTCTTCAGGAGGATTAGTTCTGTGGCCATATGCCAGAGTAATTAGGAAGACTGGAAAGTCTGCAGTCCTTACAAGTGACTCTGCATGAGCGATGGGTGCTCTGTGATTTTTTATTTTTTTTTTAATTCAGAAAAAAAACTTGTAGTTCTAAAATGGGAGCTTTACATTGTCAACATCATGATTTATATAAGTAATCGCATATGCACACCAACATTAATTCCATTTAGAAAAGCATTGTTCCCCAACTTTTCTATTTCATTTCACCTGTGTGTTTGTGTGTGTCCATGTGTGCAATTTAGGCTCCAGCCATTAATTCAGCACCTTTTCATGAGAGCTTATACCATTCCACATAAATTTTTATAACCACATTACTTCATGACTGCACTGGCTGTTAATCGTTTGTTAACATTATAAAATTAGTTATAGCAGTTGTGTACCTGTATTAGAATGAACACAAGAAATAGAATATCACCTCAATAAATGAGTTGTTTCTAATATTAAGAGTGGCACTAAATTCTACAAACATTAATAATGTGCATGCATATCACTTTGTTCCCAATGAAGCAAAACATTTAGAGAAAGATAAAAGTTTCTTATGTTGGATCAATCAGTCTGAACTTGCCATCACTCATTCCTAAGCTTTTTTGAAGGGAATATAGTCCTTCTTTTCCCCTCAAAGTGGCACAGTGCAATGAAAATGTTAATTAGAGGAAATGAAGTCTGAGGCTCTGTTGTGCTCCTCTCTCTTTGAAACATTTCGGCTCCTCTTTGCATTCACATTTGATTGCTGTCCTGTTCATGCCAAAGTTGCACTAGCAGAATGAGAACACCCTCCTGAGAACACCAGATCAAGTTTTAGATTATAGGAAAGACCTATTGTCCTTCACTCTGAGGGGTCTTTCTCTGCACAAGGAAGGATATAAAGTTCCCTGGACGCCTCCCTGACATTTGAAGCTGGAAGTCAGCAAAAGTGCAAAAACATATTCCTGCAAAACTAATAAATTACAAAATTTCAGTCAGGCTGAAAATAGGGATGTGTGTGTGTGTGTGTGTGTGTGTGTGTGTGTGTGCAGATTAGGGGAAAAAAACCAGCCTTATTTTGGCGTATCTAATAGCACTTTCATGTTTTTAGGCTACACTGTAGTTGGGAGTCTGAAAAAATATTTTGGAAAAGAAGAGGAAATGATGGCTAATTGGAGACATCATGCTGAAGTAGATAANTATAGGAAAGACCTATTGTGCTTCACTCTGAGGGACCAGGAAGGATATAAAGTTCCCTGGGTGCCTCCCTGACATTTGAAGCTGGAAGTCAGCAAAAGTGCAAAAACATATTCCTGCAAAACTAATAAATTACAAAATTTCAGTCAGGCTGAAAATAGGGATGTGTGTGTGTGTGTGTGTGTGTGTGTGTGTGTGTGCAGATTAGGGGAAAAAAACCAGCCTTATTTTGGCGTATCTAATAGCACTTTCATGTTTTTAGGCTACACTGTAGTTGGGAGTCTGAAAAAATATTTTGGAAAAGAAGAGGAAATGATGGCTAATTGGAGACATCATGCTGAAGTAGATAAAAGATTAAAAGATTCATATCAGTAGGGATTTTCAGCATGTTTATCTCTGGCATTGGCACAGGTAACTCATCAGTACTTACAGCATAAGCAGACAATGAGCTTTGTGATACGTACACAAAATGAAAGTTTGAGTAGCTGAGGCCTCACTTGCACTTTGAGAACCTGCTTACCTTCAGTGGGGATTTCTGTCAGCAAGGACCAGTAACTTACACTTAGTGAAGGCACCTGTCATTTATTTCCAGCCATTGCTAAGCTTAGAGAATTTTAAAATTTAGGGAATGTTTCTTCCCGCTAGGCAGGCCACCTCTCTTCTTAATATCTTGGAACATATCTATATATGCAATAACCTGTAATGTTCCTGTAGCAAATTTTTATTCACATGCTGAACTCCACAGATAAACTTCTTGACTTGAAATCCATGCAGACTAGGTTTTTTGACTATTTGTTTTGAGGGATATAATCTAACGTATTTGTCTTGGTTCAAAATTAATGTCAAGAAGATCAGTATATTTAGTCCATATATTTAGTATATTCCCTGAAACTATAATTTCTAAGTTTAATCGAGGATGAACATTTGAAAAGAAAGGCAAAAGGGTAAACAAACTCAAAAACATAGGTCCATTGTCCTATTTTTTGTGGTAACTACCCAATTAACTGCAAACACAATTTATTACCCATTTTATGTGTTGCAGCACACCGTAGAGCAGCTAGTACCACCTGTATCATACTTTCAACTCATAATGGTGAGTGCTCACGTAAAGGAATAGCAAAATACAATTTAGAGGCATTCCAGAGTTCTCTTGTTAGCCTGTGGTACCCAGGACCATTGTGAGCTGAAGCTTAAGGACTGGAGAACTTCAGCTGACTGTACTGATGTTATATCCAAGACTTTGGTTACTGTGAAGTCTACAGTCTGAAAACGAAGGGAGAACTACTCTGGCTTACTGATGGATCATCATGATTGCACTGGACGAGGATAAACACTTGTATCTGAAGGGCCTAAGTGACCATCTGAAATTTTAGTGTAATTTTCTAGGCTAAGGACCTGGGCCAAAATGAGGAGTTCAGCTTCATGTGGCCTCTTCTTTAGAATATGCACCAAGAGTAAGGGATGGTATTTATAAAGGCTAAAAGACCAAAATTATATTTTTGTTGTTCTCTATTCTTTAGTAAAACTTAAATCTAATTTCCGTCTTCAGTTAAAACATATCTGTGGTCACATGTTTAATATGGGTAAATTCTAAAAGTCCCTTGATCGATTAGATGTCCTACATTTCAGCTTGTTGGACTTGAAGATCCAAACAAAATAAATTTAGAATTTTTAACCTTTTACTTTCAAAGCCTCAACACTAAGTCACATAGCCAAAGGATTGTTAACAAAATGAAGATCATTGTAGGTCCCTTCCTACAAGCTCACGGGACCAGTTCCTGTACAGCTCTGATAAAGCCTTTGCTAATGTGTTAGACACTAGAGGCCTCACAGGAGCTTTAATGATGGTTGAACTGTTGACACCAGCCTAAATGACCTGACCATAAAATAAAACAGAATTTAAACACCCAGATCAGGAGGCAGGTAAAACACCAAGATGCAGGAAGCTTGAAACTGCATACAGAAGTTTGTACTAACTTTTCTGAAAGACTTAACTTGCTTTGATCATTTAAGGAAAGAGCAGGAAAAAGAAATTGCAGCTTTCTGTTGATCCATGGGATGTAGTTTTGAGCTAACACTTTAATGTAGCCACCCATGTGTTACATCTCAAAAAAGCAGGTGTTCTCATATCACGCTGCTTGTCATTATAGAGGTGTGTGAGCCTACAGCATGCATTCAGATTAAGGTTTTAGCCAACTGGAGTTAAAAAGGCTGGTTTATGACCACAATGAAGTTACTGATGCAACAGGAGTACCGAAAATGGATGGCTGAAGATGTATTATTGCTCCACCTGCAAGGATCCCTGGGCTACTCTGAAAGCAGCTGAGAGGTGAACACATCTCTGAAATACACAGCAATTCCTTTCATGCCTACATAGCTCCAGGGCAGTGCCATGCCACTGTTTGTGCGATTTTTAGTCTGAGTAAATGTTATAAACAATCAATTTATTGTTCTACAACAGTGGGTATAAACTCCTATGTCTGAAATGTGCTACAGCAAGTCCCAAGAGTTCACAGGACATTTCTAGGCTCTGGACTTTGACAGTATCTCCCAGACGCAGTTACTGTTGGGTTCATACCTGCTTTTTCCAAACAGAGGTGGGCTTCAGAGGTTTCAGAATTACTTTTGGTACCAGGAGCTCTTGACAGTGAAGACACCACTCCCACCTTCAATGATGACCAAAAGCCTCATGTTAAATGGCCACTGCATTTTCAAAGTAAAGCCATTGTCTCTATCCAAATAAGGTGGCCATTCATTTGTGGCATTTTATTTTTGCTTGGTGGCTTTTACATCGCTCATTTCTTGCCCTAAAGAATATTTGGAGGCTGATGAACCTAGAATAGATGCCTCACTTTCCCCACTCAGTAGAGACAAATCTCTAAATTCCAGCGTGGCCAAGAATTGGAATTATACAGGTTGCCACTGGAGTAGCCTCAGTGAGAACTTGCTCATTCTGCATCAGTCTGTTCTCATTAAAACTCCCCTAAGTCTCAGGCTGAGGGGCTCTTAATGAGAAGAGATTAGGTCTTGAGGTTTTGTGACAACTCATTTTCTTGGCAAAGACAGCAACAAAAACCAAGAACGACACAGCCTTAATCTCTTTCTCTGACAACTTTAAGGCTGTAATGAGAGCAGACAACTGTAGAAAATGTTTCCCTTTGCTTCTGGAACAAGAGTTGTGTGTCCCTGTTATGGAGCACTGGTGGCAAACAAAAATGAAGATAATGTTAGTGGCAAAATCACCACTGGCTTAGACTCCTCATGAAGAAGCCACTGGAGCTTCTTCATTATGTGCTGCCTCAAGCACAAGTTTAGTACTCAGTAAAGCTACAGTCCCTGCCTTCAACACAGGTTCCAGAATTCCCAGCATCTCAGCTGATCCATGAATATTGTTCTGCCAGAAGTACTTGCCAGGTCAGAGAAGGAGTCACAAGAGGCTGCATCAGCAGAGCTACAATCCAATATTGCTTGCAGTATTGTGGCCTGTGAACATAAAATTAAGAGAGAGAGAGGCCCACAAGAAGCACACTGAAGTAGACAAGCTAATTATCTACAGCAGATGGTGTCACACAGAGTAATAAAAAAGCCAAAGAACCTAAAATATTTGTTAAAATGTTCAGCAGATAGGCAAACATTCTTTCTGTGTGGAAAGAATTGTGCAATTAACATCCTGATTTGGAAGCATACTTAGCCCTTGAAAAGAAGAGGGAAGATTCAGTTTGGGAGGAGAAGGCTGAGATGATGAGCTGTAACCACCCATGCACAAAGGGACTCACTGTAACAGAAAGCTTGCCTGGGATTTGTGCAGCACAGGTTGTGCAGAAGGCTTCTGTTTGGCACATCTTCAGGGTATGGCCATTTGCACAACTAAACAAGCAAAAGGGACTCTACATGTATATGCTTTGATGAATACCTATTTATAAACATTTAGATATATGTACATACATAGTGTATAACAGAGAATTCATTATGATTTTCTGAAAGGTAGAGTACAGACATTTTTCCAAGCTATCCAAGGCAGCAAACAACAGGTCTAGCAGACCTCTGCAGGTCAGGCAGCCTAACCTTTCTGTAGGCTGCAAAAAGGGAAGCTATAATGAGAGACCTAGCACAGGATAATGAGGTATTTGTGCATATTTACATGAAGTCCTCCAAAGTGTGAAGAATAACATGGAGGAAAAAAAAGCTTGCTGAATACCTTTGGCAGCAAAAGAGAGAAAAGACTGTCCCTAAGGGCTGATCAGAGGCAAGATGCAAATTCTCACCCTGAAAGAGGAGACAAGCTCATGTTTGGTGGAATAGAGAAGGGGAGTGCCATTGCTGCCCCATCATTCACCAGTGATTTCGGGTGGACCCTGCTTTTTTCTCTTGTTTCACACACAGAGTTACACTGTTTTCAGGTTTGATCTTTGCTCTTGCTGTTTTTCAGGCTGTGAGCTGTGAGCAGGTTTTCTTGCAGTTCTGATGATTTTAATTATTATTGCACATTTTCCCAGGTCAGACTCTGGGTTTAACCCTGCATGCATCCATGATGCCATGCTGAAGGAAAGTATGAAGAGACAGTAAAAATAGTGCATTCCCTCAAGCCTGAAGTTGCTGTATCTCCAGCATTAGTAAGAATCTAATTCATGTCAGGTCCCAAAATACTGAAGAAAATATTTCCCCAGCCCCATCCACTTTTCTCTGCAAACGTGTTCAGACTCCTGCATCATTTCCCAGTACTTTTTGCTGTTTGCTGATACACATAGTTTTGGCCATGTGAATTTGGGTGGTTGCTGAGTTTCACTTTGAGATTGGGGTCTTTTCATAGAAATTGACAGCACAAAGATTCATTTGGGCTGAAAGCTTCACCCGAAAGTAATCTAAGCTGGGCTCTGCTTTACCATCAGCCAGAGGACTTCTACAGATTCACTGCTCTTTGCATGCAGTTGCCACCAAAAGCTAAAATGCCTGCCTAGATTTTCCAACCTACAATAAAGCAGAGCTTATCATATGCCTTTAACAACATCCACTGTAATAAACCTACTTAATATTTCCCTTATAACCCAGACCAGCTTCAATTCACAATCCCTGACTCTTTCTGTCTTGTGGACTTAACACCTGACTGGAGATGGATCAGACCACAGGTTTTCATCTGCTTCAGTCACCTTTATGGTCAGGATGAGAAATAGGCCTGTCTTCAGTATGGTTTAGCTGTGCTCAGAGATAGACACCTGCAGGAACATTTGGACTGCAGAGACTGTAAATTAAATTAATTCTGTGATCAGACTGCTAAAGCCAAACTTAAACTTCTTTTTGAGAATGAAACAGTTTAAGCTCCCAGAGGAGCTGTTCTCTAATCATCCCACCAGCTCTTCTCAGAAAACTTTGCCAGCTTTTATCCCTGGGTTATATTAAAATCATTCTTACAAAACATATTGATCACAGAATGCATGCTTTCAAATTTTATGCAGCCTGGCTCCTTTACTTCTCAACAACATAGACAGTTCACTAAGAGACAGCTTTTAAAGTTAAGACAAACAAAAAATATTTTTGTAGCAAAGTCAGCTGTGGTGAGAGGCCTTGGTGTGGATGAAGAAATAACATGGAAGCCAGTAAGGAACCTGAATCAAGCCCAAGCTACACATGCTCAGAGCAACATTTTGCTTTATTCTACATGATACATTCTACATCAACAGATTTTTATTCCATAAAAAAAAAAAATTAAAAAGAAAAAGGAAAAAAACCACCCAAAATGGATTCAAGCAAACAAACAAACAAAAAAAGCAACCAATGCTGTTAAGGTTAGAAAGGCAAAATCCTTCTGGCTTTTTGCAACAAGGCTGCTTAGGAGCTCACCTGTCCATAAAACATGCACAATGGGAAAAGCAGGGTAGGGATAGGCACTAGTTCAGCTTCCCTTCCAGCTGCCCCCTCTTCTATGCTCCCTTCAACCCCATGGACTCACTGCAAATGAAAAAAATCAAGGCACCAAAGATCAAAGGGAAACAGACAGAATTCAAATATCCTGTTTTGTGGAGATAAAAAAATTATTCTTTCATTTAAAGAAGTAAAATCTCACGTCACAGAAAACGCCATGCAGATGCCCAGAGGCCCCCTCCTCTGCTTCACTGGAAGAGCACAGGAAGAGCACTGGCCTCAGCAGCAGGGGCGAAGGATGGAGCACCAGCCATCTGGAGCACTCCCCTGGGATCTGGCTGGTATCAGGTAATTAGACAATGTAGCAGATTTCCTCTACAAAGCACTTAACAAATATTCATTAATTAGCCCACACGGCTTCCCCTTTAGGGACAGAACTGGTTCTGTACCTGTATGTACAGAGGGGAGGAGCAGATGTCAATTGGATGTCTTTCTCAAGACCTTCTGAGGAGTAGTAGCAGGGCATATGTTTGCTACAGTCCTGCATTTGCTCATGTTTAAAAAGCCCCCTCAAAGCCACCTGTTCTGCAATAAAAGGGACAGGCAGGTTTGGCACTGCTGCCTCAAGAGCACAGAAAGCGCTGCGGTAATCCCGAACCTGGCTGTGCACTACAAACACAGCAACAGCCTGCACGGGCAGCAGCACACACTCTTTTAGCTAACAGAGCAGGGCTAGTGCCACTTGCTCCACAGAGAAGTGAGCCTCAGGTCCTGAAGGCATCTAATAACGTGTGTTCTCTTGTTGTTTCTGCATTAAAATGCAGTTTCCTTGGTCTCTTTGCACAAACACCACTATCCACTGGCACATTTTGAGAGGAAGAACTTAGGAGAACATTTGTGTTCAAAACTTTAGGAGGAAATTTAAGTAAGAGAAGTGTATTAATCTGCTTGAAGCTTAAAATATCCTGAGTTATGTACAATATTAATAAAAAAGTGAAATGTTGTATTCACCTAGTCACAGCTTCATTTTGCTGTCACACCTGTCAGATGGTAGCACCAGTGACACAACAGTTTTTTCCTCCCTGAGAAGATCATCATTCTTTGCAACTCATCCTGAACTCTACAACCAGTCTAGGAGAGCTTTTATTTGTGAAGTAACCCTGTGCCTCCTCTGGTTCATAGCACTAGTGGGATTGCCACTCTGATAGCAGTGCACAAGTAGCAGAGATTCCAGAGCTTCCCCTCCCTTCCCCTCGCTCCTTTGAGAGGATCCTCATGCCTACAACTCTTTTGTTCCCAAGGTTAACTTTTAAAACCCCTATTTTCTCAAGGCTTGTCCTGTGTATTTGCCACTACTGGTGTAGCTAGGGACTCACTTTTTTTTTTTATTAAACCTTTGTTTTCAAATGAAATGTCACAGGTAATCTGCAGGCTAGGGTAAGCTTCAATACCATTATGATGTTTCCAGAGCCGTGACTGTCCTCTCAATTGAACTTCCCCTTGCCCTGAATTGTGAGCAATGAGGCTGTACCTGAAAGAGAATAAAAGATATTTCACTGACATATGAGACAGTGTTGGGTCTGAAGCACTCAGACAAAATGACTGGGGGTCATTTTTTCAGTAATTCAGAATAAAACACTCACATCCTCCCAAAATATTTTGGACTTACACAGCGCTAATAGTGCTGTTGCTAGAAGTCTGATCTACTGAACTATCCATCAGATTAAATTGGTTAAAATACACAATAGAACTGGATTTATCCCTGCCATCCAGACTCCGATGTTTTTTGTACTGGTGCTATTAAGAAAAATCAAAATTTCTTTCTCTCATTTGTTCAAACACAGTTGCAATCTAGTAAATATCACAGATAGTATTTAGAGGTAAATAGCACATATCTGCACACGCATTAAATTTTTTATTATATTAAGTTTTAAAGTCAATTCAAAATCTCTCCCCACACAACATCTTTTTTAGAGGTACCTGCCAATGTTATCTCAAGAAATGTCCTAAAAGAAATTTCAGACTCTCTCAATTATTGTGTGCAAATAAAAATAACAATGTTTACAGTCCAATGATGAAAGACTAATTCATGCAGACATTATTCAAGACTATACTTCTAATCTTAAGGAGAAAAACTCACACTCAGATCTCTTTCAAAAATCTTGAATGACAAGGTCAGATAATAACATTCTACTCTGAAATATCAGGGACATTACAGAGAACTCCCCACTTAGGCTGCAATCATGCCATACATTCAAGTCAGAGAAAAGCAGCTTTTTAGACAAGAAAGACCCTCAGCCTGCAGATGAATTGCATGCTGGTAATCCTTCTGAAATCCCTGGAAGAAGAGAAGGCAGAGGTGTCCCGTGCTGAGATCTCTGACCAGCTTGAACAGCTGGAGTACCCCTTTCAACAAGGTATGGGTCTGCTTCCCCTTTCCCTTATACCACTTTCATGTCTCAGTATTGAAATCACTGCAACAGTTAGTAAATTAAAATTTATATGTTCAAGTTGATGCTTTGCTGGTTGTGGATCTTGAAATAATATGCCTAAAACTTGAACAACCACTGACTGGAGTTGCTTTCATTTTAAAAGGCTGTTTTACATTTTATTTTACACTTTCAATTCAATTCTGTTTTCATTTCAGCTGACAAGTATCTTTGCTTAAATTAATAACAAGAATAGTAAGTGGTCACTTGATGTTCTTCCCTCCCAAGTCTTCCTCTACTACAAATAATTGTTGTTATTATCACACCTGTTTCAAAAATCTTTCTCCTAATCACACATATGGTTGACATAATTTCTCCACAAGCCATTTTTTGTGTGAAGCAACATTATCAAATAAATACAAACACATGGGCACGGGTTCCAGTGTTTGCCACTAAGTGAAATGGTTTATTTTGAGTCATAAAGAGTGCCAGTTAGGCTTCAGCTAAAACAATGACATCTTTATGGAGCTTGCTTTGTGCCATTTTAACCTTGCATGGTTCATGCCCTCAATAAAATTACTCCTGTTTTACACCTATATAAGCTATAGTGGAATCAAGGGTAAAATGCTTGAATTGATGTTTATTGGGAAATCTTTTGAAGTGTAAATCACTTGTACCTGTTTCTTCAGCCCTGATGCCACACTCAGATTTCCTGCAATTAACTGCAAATGTTTGCACCCAACGCTGCTTTCTTAATACAACCTTTTGCAAAATCATAGCCAGCATTTAACCTTGAAGTGTGCCACTTTTGAAAATATATATGTGCTATTACTAGGTGAAAAGCCAGCTTTCATGAAATATCTTGTAATAGAACTTCTTTTGCTCATTGCAAAGCAGAGAAAAGCCTGACTGCAGTAGGGCCAAGAGTAGGTGTCTTGGCTGGTATAAATCAAATTAACATGTATGAGTTTGGTTTGGAGATGGGCTAATATGTACCTGAGGTGTTCTTCTTGGGTTCTTTGGGGGTAGATTTTTTTGTGTGGATTGCTTTTTGGGTTTTTTTTGTTGTTGTTGTTCTGTTTGTTTTTGGGGGCTTTTTCCCCATCCTGTAAATATGTGGAAGTTGATGCCTTTGCAAAGCTTTCATGGAGCTCCTGTATTAAAAAGTGAAAATGAGGACCTTGTGGTTAAGAATCAGACTGAGATCTTCTATTCCTTTTTGCTTTGCCTAAAGTGCTTTTGCACAAGAGTTTAGCAGCCTAGCTTGGAAGAGAACCATGACCAAAGGCTTGAACAAATCTTGAGGGAGCCAGTTTGAGGAGCACAAAAAATTGTAAATCAAATACCCAGGAATCACAATAGTAAAAACAATTAACTGATTACTTGAATTGATGAATTGAATTGACTTACAAATCGATGATGGTCTCCTTTTGTCCCCCTTCTGAACTGTGAGAATTGGTACACAGTTGTATCAGACTTTCCAGCTTACTGCCACCACCTGAGAATTTCAGACCTCGGTTTTTGTTTTATTGTATTTTTGCAGAGAACAAAGGCTCTCCTGTAGTGCCTTGTCTACAGCAGCTCTGGAGCTGTGGCTTGGAGAGGCACTTTGTGGGTTTCAAGACTTTGAATAAGGCCACTAGTCATCACCAGGGAGCAATACAATTCCTGGACATGATGGGTCCCCTTCTCTGCAGATCAAGGGGGAGAAAATAAGATGAAGAAACTCTTATGGGCCAAGATAAAGGCACTTTATTAAAGCAAAGGCAAGGGTCACGTGTGGAAGCAAAGGCAGATAAAAGATTTGTTCTCTACATCCCGTCAGCAGGCAATGTACAGCTACCTCACAGTTTCTCTGAAAGATAAAACTTAGAGTAAAAAATGGCTCAACTCCTACTCCTTTGTCTTAGCCTTTTTTAGTAATAATAATAATTTAGATAATTTAGATATCAATATGGTATGGAATATACCTCTAGACATTTTGGGTCAGCCATCCTTGCTGCACGCCCTCCCAGGATCTTGCCCACCCCCTGCTTAGGGGTGAGCTGGAGGAATGCTGGAGGGAGAGGGCTGATGCTGTGCAAGCACTGCTCAGCAGCATTTGTAGAAAACACCTTTATAGATAGCAACACAAAGCACAGCACTGTGAGGGTTGCCATGGGGAGAATTAACTCCGTCTCAGCCAGACCCAATACCCTGGACAATTATCATTAATTAATTAGAAAGCAGGTGGTGAGTTCCAAGGGGTTTATTAATTTAAACTAGAAATTAGAAATAAAAATGAAGGGTCAAAATAACTACAAATCCAGAAGAGGCGCTTTCGTTAATCCTTTCAGTTCAATACTTCAGAAGATTAATGAGTTCTGCTCAAGCTGAGATAGGGATCCTATGCAAAGCCTTTCAAAATGTATATTTCAGAGCTAGACTGGAGAGAAACAGCTAACAGAAAAAGGGGAAAAATCTCAATTGTAAATAAAAATAAAATTGGAAATTAGACCAATGTTGCTTCAAATGTGCACCAACATTTCCCTGTGCATACTCAGTGCATTAAAATCATAGAAAGAGAATTCTTGTCCCCAGGACTCATCATCATCGTGGATAATGTATACATGGAGGAAACTTTTGGGAAGTGTTCTCCAAAGTACATCTATAGAATCCTCCCTTTTCTCTGGTTTCTTGGTCTTGGACGGTTTCCTCATGTCTGTTTTCAAAAGGTGCAATTTATCTACAGGTAAGGACTCCCTGAGAATTTATTTCAAGCATTAGTATTTAAAAAAAGGGCAGTTGACTTAAATATGTGTATAAAGATACAGTACTTTCCTACTTTAAATATGTCCAGAACAGCTCAGTGTACTTTATAAAGCAAAATGTTCTTTGTCCACAGCTCACCAGCCTTGTCAGATCTAGGATATAGCAGGCAGTTTCTGCAAGACCCACTTGTTCAAGTGGGTTCACAAATTCAATGCAGTACAAAGAGATGAAGTTTCATTTATGCTAGGGATTCAAAAATTGGTAGTCATCACAAAAATTGGTACATCACAGCAGTACAATGGCACTCGGAGAACCTCAGCTTGACATATTGAAAGCCACAGCTTGCCTTGCCACTTGCTTGAAGCCAGGGTAAGCTCAGGAGCCAGCTGCAGTGGTCAGGTTGGTCATAAATCACAAAGGAGGCTCTGGATGCTTTTTCCAGCCAAACTTCTAAACACTCTAGCTGGAAATGACCAAACTTGACAATTCCATTGAGGTTCAAGGTTTTCTGTTCTGTGGCTTCCTATCTATTACTGATAGCACTGAATTCTTCCTGCTTGCCTGTAGAGCAGCCAAGAGAGGTGACATTTTATAGGATGTAAAATCACCGTGAAAAACACTACATGATTCCAACGGGCTTGTGTGGCTCCCTCAGACAAAAAATTTCACAGTAGCTTTACTTTTCATGGTGAACATTTCCAAGAAACAGAAGATACCTAATGAGATTCACAAAAAAGGAAAAAAACTTAAGTCTGAAACAGATGAGACAGAGTGAAGATGAAGTAAACAGGAAGACAAAGCCTGGTGTGTTTCAGGTGTTCACCAGAAGAACTTGGCTGACTTCAGGCAAAAGAACATCTGAGGAATCATTACATAACAGGTATCTGTTTGATATCTATTTGATACCACGCAGCAAACCTCTTGGCATCACATCATGCTGTACTTGCTCCTCGAAGACAACATAGCTTTCCATAATGAAGTCAGATAAAGAGCCTCAGATTGCAGTTCTACTCAAGCCTCCTGCCACGCACTACGTCCATCCTCACCTTTCATACTTTTCCAAGATTTGGTTGTGCACACTTCTTGCACCTGCCCCTTGTCCTTGTTCCCTCATCTCCATGTGTTGTCTAAGCAGCAGCTCTCTTGTGCTCCTTCAGAGATATCTCCTAGAAGATAGTGAGTGTTCCTGCAGGAGCCAGCAGGATGGTCTTCTGAAAGACAAAGCGACCAGAACGTCCCACTGCTTGTGTCCTTCTCCTTCTTCAGTTTTGTGTGCTTCCTGCCATCTCTCCATCTCCATAAGTAGAATTTCAGCTCCAGTTGCTGTTACTTCTGTGTAGAACATAGAAGAGCTTCCAGCCTCTGATAAAAATAGCGAATAACTGGGAAACACAAAGAGGGGAAAGGAAATAGAATGATTCCAGAATCACTCCTGTGCCCTGGGAGACTTCTACTATTCCCTTAGAAACATCTAACACCCGTGAAAATCATTCAGTACACTGATCATAACATAGGCCAGACAAAGTCTGGCAACTTCTGTTTTACCTGATTAACAGATTAGATGTTTCTAAAAGCTCACTCACAAACAATTGCTGAAGATGCCTGATTTTTTTCCTCAAGATGCAGGACCCTTTCCCCATTCTCTAGCAAGGACTGAAAAACAGAACAGGGATCCCAATATTTTAGACTCTTCTTACATTGTAATATACTCTCCAGTGGATTCACCAATTGACTGTCAGATATTCTCTGAAATAAGTTAAACAAAAATACTTTCCAAATCAATTCCAAATATAATACATCAGCTTCAGGTACAGTTTTCCTTAGGGGTCACTGTATGTTTTCCTGTGTAAACTTCCTGAATATATCAATCTGCCCTGGGATTTCTGGTCATTAACGCAGTTGAATGAGGCTCTTATTTATATAAAACTAACATAGTATGTTTTTGACAAATATTCAACAAATACCACTCAGAGAATAAAGATAAAATGATAGATCCCTTGCTACACTTAGAAAATTCCTGTTGAATGCTCATGTATTTTCTGTCTTTCCTATTTTTTTCTTTCTTCTTTCCTTTCTCCTTCCATGGCAGATGAAGCAGATTCGGTCCTTCACTGGCAGAAGAGTTTGCACCCAGCAGAGCACACAGCCCTTAGACTCTAGAAGAGGAGCCCATGATCCCAGCTGTTACCAGTGTTCTGCTGAATGGATGGGTCTGTGATTGGGTGTTGGCAAAGTGGGTGTCTCTTCTCCCCCTACAGAAAATTAAACCTAAAGATGACAAACTCCTGTGACTGCCAGACACTCCTTTAAGGGGCAGAGGTCTACAGCTGTGCAACTGAAATGTTCCTAACCTTATGATGGTTCATGTCCAGTCATCTATAGCTACATGATGGAAATATTTTTTTCAGATATTTTGTTTTTAATTTAGGATACTGCACGCATTAATTCAGGCACACATGCACACCCACTTGCAAAGAACATTTGTGTGGTTTCAAATTCAGCAAAAGCAAGCAAAAGACATAAATTTTAGAATTAAAGACGCCCATGAAACATTTTTCTGTAATAATATAATACAATCCGTGGCAGGCTAATTTAATTTGATTATTTTCAACTCCTTAAGGATTTGCACAAGATCTCTTATGATCCTTTACTCTTGCTTTTTATCCTAAAACCTCCCCTTTATATTTTTTTTAAATTGAAAGATTCACAGAGATTGAAGGCAGTGATTGTAAACACAAAAGGATACTGACCATTGCAAAAACAACTTAATCGTTATTCATGTGGCTATTTCCTGGCTTCTGATACATTATCTGGGGCTGTGGTTGGCAGAAGCATGCAGAAAGCAGCTGCAGGTGATGGCAGTGGCGCACTGTGAGCAGAGCTTTTTTTTTTGTGTCTTTTTTTTTTTTTGGTTTTGGGTGGTTTTTTGGGTTCTGTTGGTTTTGGGGGGCTTCCTCCCCATCCTGTAAGTATGTGGAAGTTGATGCCTTTGCAAAGCAAAGATGACTTCCATGGAGATCTTGAATTAAAACGTGAAAATGAGGTTATGTGGAAGTTGATGCCTTTGCAAAGCAAAGATGACTTCCATGGAGATCTTGAATTAAAACGTGAAAATGAGGTCCTTGTGGTTAAGAATCAGACTGAGACCTTCTATTGCTTTTTGCTTTGCCCAATGTGCTTTTTTGCACAGGAGTTTAGCAGCCTATCTTGGAAGAGCACAAGGTGTTCTTGGTGTCACAGAGGGGCCTCTGAAACTCACAGCCTCTTTCCACTTTCTTGTTCCCTCAGCTCCTTTGCTCCAGTGAGTGGAAAACAGCACCCTGGTTCAATTCACCACATCTTCTGAAGACAATTTAATGGGGGAAGTGTTAAGATATATCAGTAGCAAGCACCAGAGAAAGAAACAACTGGAAGTGATTCATGCTGTCCTCAGAACAGGGTTTGATTAGCTCCCAGTAATAAGGAAAGGGGATGTGTCTTTGTCAGTGATGGTAAAACAAAATATTGAACAGCTGCTCATTAAATGGATGCTGTGTATCCTGAGCCCTGAAAGGAGGTATAAAACATAGGAGATAATGTAATTAAAGACTATCAGAGCAGAGGTACACAAAGCACAAGCTGCCTGGGCAGTGTTAGTTTGGGCACTGATTCCATTTTGAATGCCTGTTTTTGTGACCCTTTTAATAATCTCCAGCCACAGGTATGATTACACAGAGACAAATGTATGTGTGTGGCTTTTATCTACAAATGTAGTGGTAATGCTGTCTTCATGAGGTTCCTAATGACAGGTGAATTATAAAAATAGCTAAGAAACAATTTAATAGCTTCTACCTGCAAATGGGACAATTATGATTATTCATCAAATAAAACAGACCACAGAGTTTTACTTAAATGGGTGTGATTATGTCCGTTTGTGGTCATGCCCTTATCCTTGATGAGGGGCTTTGAGTTTTCATCGAGGCAGTTCAGGTGGCTGCTGGTTTACCCAGTTCATGCACTGCTCGGCTCCTTTCAAAGAGAAGTAGCAGAGTCTCACAAGACTGGAAGCCACAGGATCAAACTTCAAAACCTTCACACACACTCTCCAGGACTGTGTTTTCCAAAGGCAAAATTCAGCTTTCCTTCCTGCTGCTGCCTAACCAGACTAACCATTCCTCCAGACGCCAACCTAAATCACAAAGCACTTCCTGCTGCAGTATGAGGCTCATGCTGGTACCCCATCCCATCTGCACAATCCACACAATTTCTTCTTCTCCAGCTCACTGATTCCCATCTCAGGCAGGGAGAAATGAAAGCTGTCTGAATGTCAAAGTGAATTTTACACAGCTGTAACACATAGCTGAGATCCATGATGCCTCTCAGGGTTGCTTCTCTAATTAGGTGGTGGAGAGATGAGAAGAAATGACTTGAAAGAGAGCACAACTGTGAGGGCAGGTAAGGCAGTATGTCAGGAAAGGAGGGAAGATGACGCAAGAAGAAATGCAAATAAGGGGGTCTGGATGACATGCTTCAGTTGGTTGTTAAATACTCAATTGCAAGTCACTGGCCTGTTGTACTAGGTAAGGAATTTTCATTTGATACTAAAGGAGCCCCAAACTTTGATGTAAAAGAGAAAGTACTTTCACAAGTAGCAGGTAAAAGGTAAAAGGAAATCTCACACTCTAAGTATCATGGGTTTTGCCATTATCCAGCTTGTACCCACAGATAGCCACTTTCTGAAGTGTTAAGGACTGGGTGTCCTAATTCCAGGCCCACATTTAAATCAGAAAGCAAATTTCCAGCTCAGAGAATCAGCACCTGACTCACACTGTGCCCTGATGCAAATCACTGCACAACTAAGCCATGCAACTAAGTCATTTCTCAAAGCCTAACTATCAAGCCCAGTGGAAAATGAGAATCTGAATGACTCATGTTTCTTGACTCTGCATTTCACAGCCATGGAAAGATTTTGAGTGTCCTTTGCTGAGAGCACAGCCCATCTTCACAGAAGTTAAAGCCAATATGTTGATGACAAAGTGAGTGAGGGAGAAATTGTACTTTGGCAGCTGGTTTGCCAGCCCCAGAGTCCTCTTAGCTGCACAGATCCTACTGCTGCTGCTGCTTCTGCCATGAAGTGAATAAAAGGTCAGGTTCACACCTCATTTTTCAAGCCCAGGTTCCTGCCTATATGTTCTGGTTTTCAGGAGAAGTGGCAGTGTAAGGAGTTATATGCCTTAGTGCTGAATAGAGGTTGCCTTTGTGGACAAACTGTGCCATGACCCACGAAGCAGGTCCCACATTTCCTGTCTTACACCAATTTAAGTTGGTGAGACCAGAGGAGGCAGCAGCACCCAGCAGTTCTGTAGGACTGGTTACTGATGCTTTAATGTATCTAGCATGCACCAGAAATGAGCCCTAGGAATGGGGGGTGTTTAGAAACAAGGTTTAAAAACCAAAACCATAATGGCAATAAATGGCAACAAGGAAAAGAGAGATAAGAAGCAGTGACAAGGAAGAAGGTTCAGGGTTACCTGCTAAGTCAGCTTTCCCATAAGAGGAGCTACAACACAAATGTCTGCTCTGGCATGTTAATCCCTCCGGGTCACACCAGTGCAAAAGACACCTTTAGAGCTAAAGGATTGTTGGGACTGGCTGGGCTTCCCTCCTGCCACTCTGCAAGCAAGTGGCTACTTCTAATATTTCGCTGGAATACACATTATCCCTCTGAGCCTCTCTTCTCCTGTCCTTGCTACGCTGTGGGGAGTGGCTCATGAGGAACATGATAGGTGAGAGGTGACTCTCACTGAAATGAAACTCAAAATGATCCCACGACAGCCCAGCCCACAGATAATGAGAGCACCTTGCGCTGACAGCCACTGCTGCAAAGGGAAATGTCGATGGGACTATTACCGCCAGCGATTTCGCTGAGCTGATGGCAACCCTGGCCTTTACTGTGCCTGCAGGCAATTTGTTTTCCTGGCTGCTGGAAAGCTGGAAAGCACCAAGAGACATTACAAAAATGATGCACGCCCTGACCCTATCTCATCATCATTTGCTATAGGGTGGCACTCTCCTGAAGGCTGCAGCTGCCGGCAGCTGTGGCACAGCTCCCGCTGGCTCCATATGGTGACTCACGGGGTGGCATTTCGTGGGCACTGCTTCTGCTGGGCTGTCTCATGGCTGAGCAAGGAGCTGGGGGACTGCAGGCAACAAGGTTCACAGATTTCTGCTGTTTCCCAGCTCCTCAGCTAACCCAGCTGTTGTACAAACTCTGGGTACATTTGCAGTTACAAACAGTGAGGCATCACTTCCAAACAGCACTTTAGAGACCCTTGCCACAGAAGTAATAGCCATAGGAAACAAATTTCAGTTTCTGAGAAATTTCTTCAATGACAAGCTGGATACCACTTCAGTTTACATATATTCAAGATTTCCATGCAAATATCTTTGCAGATGATCAAGTTCAGGCCGTTCAAGATCCAAGGGAATGCACAGTCAAAAAAACATCTTCTGAAGCCTTGTTACTTTGACTACTGAAGTTTTAAAGTACCTAAAGCCAAAGCAGATGGAGAAATGTTTGGTTAAACTTCACCTCTCCTAAAGGAAGTCTGAGTCCCATAAGCCTCTTTTAAAATGCTCCCTTTTTTTTCCTGATACACCATTTTCAATTGCAGGTCTTGTACTCAGCTGCCAGATCTGTGTCAATCAGACCTTCCATGCTAAGTCAGCCTTTATCTGACTTACCAAGGAGAAATGCAATTCTGCTGATATTAATTTTTAGTATTTTTGCTTATGGAAGCAGGACTTCAGCAGTATATGAACAGCAAATTTGCCCTGCAAACACTTTCTTCAAATCTTCTAATGCCCTTCAACCCATTTGTTTTGGCCATTGACTGTGTTCTGATGCTGTGTCCAGTGGCCATTACTACATTAACCTGTGTCTACACAGCACCCTCCCCAGCTCATGAGCTGGATTTCCTGCTATGGCAGATCATGTTCCTCTTCTGTGTGATCAAGGCAGCTTTTGAAATGACATCTCCAGAGAAAAGTACGTTGATCCTTCCCTGGCTGCTCCAGCATTATCCTACTGTTATATTACATTCAAAGAGGACTGAGAAGTATCCTTTCCTAGGAACTCAAGCACGTTTACACATCCTAAGAAAAGTGATAAGCCACTCTAGATTTATATATCTAAGAACAATTAGTAGTAAGTGCCTAAGAGACAGCAACAATGCAACAATGAAAAAAAAAGAAGGATGGGGAAAAGTGAACTGTTCAGGGATGTTTGCTCACATGCCATGTCCTTCCAATCTGTCTGGTAACAGACTCCATCCCAGTGAACACGTCCCATGGCTTCCTCTGACAAGGTGCAAAAGAGTCCTTCAGGACTCCTACACTACCCTTCTTGAAACTTTCCTCGCAGGAAAGTTTTCTCCCTTATCCCTGCAGCAACCTGTCAACACCACATCCCTCCACATAGATTTGTAAGAGGGCATTAAAACTTCTCTGGCAGAACTGAAGTGGACTTGCTATTTCCCTATTGGGATCAGGATCTGAAAGCTCTCCAGGATGGCACAGTCTTTTGTCATTAAACTGCCTCAGCCATTGCATGGTAGGTCCAGACAGATCAAACACCATCTGTATTTTTAGAGGACACTGGTGCACCTTTTATGTCTGCTATAAAAGCCAGTTCTCTGTGGCCTTTTTTTTTACTTATACATTGTCTGGGAAAGAACATGTTTGCTTCAAACAGGGATGCAGAAAATGGAAAAGTCTTGCATCATTTTATCTTTTTTATACTATTTTACAGAAAAAAAACCAAAATGTAAAATAGGTAGGGTTTTAATGTGACACCTTTTATAGGGCCTTTATCAAATATCAAGACTAATCTTTATGAGATTTTTTTTTTAATCCAATCTACCACCCTTCACTGCTGATGGCCTCTTCACCCAGGAAAAGCAGGGCAGAGGAACAGGCATCCATATTGATCCACTCCTTGATTAAATACCTGAGTGTGACAGAATACATAAACAGAAAATGGGGCTGCTGTTTAATTGCCTCTAACAGTGGTGCCTGCTGGAATGAGGAACAGGTGAGGGAGTAATAGGCGAGCAAAGATTTAGTAAAAAAAAAAATAATACTGCAACATGGTACCTTAGGACTAGACTCACAAAATTTGGACTTTCTTAAAATATAAGCTGAAACTTACACTCAAGCCCAGAGGAATAAATTCCTGTTCCAGTAAGAAACATTTATTACTGTCCCATCAGGGAGATTTCTCTGCATAAATCATATTCAAGTCCACCTCTTGCTTGCCAAGCCCTGCCATGGCAATGCTCCCTGTACAGCCCACTGAAGAATCTTGAGGGTTTCTCAGGGTCAGCCTTGCACTGTAATACTGTCCAAGACACAGCTCACTCTCCAACATCGAGGCAAAAGATTGAGACAGGCAACAGGGATTCCGGAGTTTCTGTGCATGAAAGGGGCCACTCATCTTTACAGCATAGCTGAGGCACAGCAGAATAGCAGAGTAGCTCCTCAGTAAGCAAGGCAAGGGTCTTATGTCTTCAAGCCTCAGAAGGAGGACGTGCAATCTCAGACACCTCTCTGTCTCACTGCATCCAAGTGAGTCAGACTTCCATTGAATCTAACAGAAGCCTTTTATCAACATAATTTTGTTTTTCACTGACAGAGCAGAAATAAAATATCACCAAAAAAAAATCAGGCTTATGCTAGTCAGTTTGGCTTTCTCAGTGCTGATTTCAGTGCAACCTATACAAGAAAAGAAAAACCTCCCTAATCCAAGAGCCTAAGGGCCATTGCTTCTGCACAAACATTGTATTCTTCCTTGGGAACAAGATTGTCACGCAAACACAACTTTCTCCTGGAAGCTCCTAGAGCTGAGAGGACAGAAGTATTCAGCAAATAAGCATATATATGTTATATATACCAAATCTGCATTTATCCACAATGAAGCTGGACCTCTGGCTATCCACAAAATACAGCATTTATGCCCACACAAACCACTGTCATATTGCTGGCGTTTTTATGCAGTCTCAGAGCCATGTTTAAATCTGTATAAAATCAGATAATCTGCTCCACATTAAAAACATAGAAACTGAATGCAGCTTGGTGGTGAAGGGAAAAGAAGGCTGCAGTAAAAAAAAATGAGCAGAAAAGAAATCTAAGTGTATTTAAATGCCGGTGGCATTCCTGTGGCCATGTAGCATGAGAAAAAGGAAGAAATAACACCATCCTATTTGCAATGCCTAGCCATCTATGGTAGTTTACACTACCTGTCACCAATTTCCCTCCCAACCAATTTTCTATTGATCAATTAAATGCTGAATAAATCCCCATCAGATCTACATTAAAGTGTGGCAGCTGTCTGTACTGATTTCTTTTATATTTTGACCAGTTTGCTTCTGGGCACCCCTAGCTATCCTGTCTACCGTGCTCCCACCTTGGCAAGAGAGTTCCTGCAGTGATCCAGTTCTTTGTTTTGACATGAGCAGCCACAACCATGTGGATGCCTACAGCTACAGCTCACATTCTCAGTTTCCTAGCAATTGATACCCAAGCTGTAATTTTCTTTGGGAAAAGAGCATGGGACATTTATATTTGCCATCAGAGACTTCTGTTTGATATATGGTTTCCCCCAAGAGCTTCGGACCCTCCTGAGCCAGCAGCAGGTGCAAAAATGGCTATTCCTAGTCAGGCCAAAGATTAAACTGTTCCAGTGGTTTGTCTCTAATAACTGCCAATAACTAACACTGAGGTGAACAGCATTAGAGGACGATGAAAATAGAGTGAGCCTTCCCCAATAACACTCTCCTACATTCTGGCAACCTGCTGTTCAGGCGTTTTCTGTGACGTTATCGTTCAGCACTTAAAAATAGCCCGTGACAATTTCTTCTATAACTTTTTTCTAACTGCATTTGATCCTTTGACTGTGCTGCAGTGCATGCAATTCAGTGGCAGCTCAGATGGGCAGCGGTAGAGACGGCAGGAGGCTGTTTCTGTACTGGAGATTTTATTCTGTGTGAGCCTGGAGCAGTGTGTGACACATGCTATGCCAGCATTGGGCCTGTTGGACAGGAGTGGATACCTGGAAACTGCTAAAACTTAAATTCAGATGGAGTACCCAGACTGCAGACACATTCAATTAATTTCATTAGACAAGGGATCCCCCCAGGCTAAAAGGCTTCAGAATGGCAGAGGAGATAAATTATCCTTCCAATTCAGACTCATGGCCATCCACCACCTGGGAGCCTGCTTGGATTACTATTAATTTCCCCTCCTCCTCTGTAGCAGCAGAAAATATCTGTAAATAGATTCCAGAAGCAGGGACATTTCCAGAATACTAACTCCAAGCTTCCCATTGATTGCTTCCAAATCTGACTCTTGCAAAATCCTCAATTGCCCCCTCCCTGACTTGCCTATCAAGTTTTTCTTTATGCTTCTGAGGACTTGTTTAAAAAGACTGCTAGGCATAATACTACCTCATCATTTCCTCCACGAGATGGATTACTTTTAGGGAGCCAGAGTACAGTGATTTTCACTGACCTTACAAAGAGACAGAGATAAATAGCCTTTAAGGGGAAAAGTTAGCATTCTGTCATAAGATGACACGAAAGAGCCTGGTAAAGCACAAATTGATTTGAAGTTAGGAGGACAGCATAGATGTGGAATGACAATCAATAGCTGTAGGAAAGAATTGTTCCATTTTTCAAGACACAGAAAAATTCACCTGCACTGATGCACAAGCTATTTCTAAACATATTTCTTCTGCAGATGGTTTAAATTCAAAATATTGGGAAGTGGGGTGAAAAAAAGAAGAGGTGTTTTTTCATAAGTTTCATAAACTTCTTCCCATGTATTTCATAATGAGATTAATGCTGGGGGGAAATAGAGGGAAATTCTCATCCTGTTCTGGCCCAGTGACACAGAGAAGGGGTCAGCCTACAATTAAGTGGTCTGACATATTTATACCTACTCCCAGCACTGCACAGCAGAAGACAGTTGCTTGTAAGAGGGATGGGAAGAAAGGCCAGGAGATAAAATGAGGGCTATGTCCTTGGCCTCCAGAGGACTGCAACAACCCCAGAAAGTGTTGGAGCCCTGAAGGCAGCCCAAGACAGCAGCTGTGTTGAGCACAAAGCTGCTGATACTGCACTGCAGAGGAGTCCTGCCCCCAGACTGGCAGAAAACAGCAATGCAAAGCATTGGTCTCAGGGTTCACACTGCAGTGTAGAAGCCCCTGAGGGGCTGGCCAGGGGTGGAATGCCCTTGTGCTGTTCATATGAAGCACTGTATGGAAGACTTTTGCTCTTGAGCCCCTTGAAATTAGGCGGGTAAAGAAGAAAAGAAGGGGGTCCGTATAAATAAAGTACTCTGGGTGCAACAGACACATTCCACCTTTTCTGTCTCTTGCTGGGTTTAATCCAAATGCATTAGACTGTCCAGGTACTGGAGGGACAGGGTGGACACACACACACAGACTTCTGATACTTGCCTCAACAGGTGTTTAAAGACTCCAGCCAGCCCTCTTGTAGGCAGCCCTGCTGCACATCCTCTCCCTCCCGACACTGCGGGGCTGCAGGAGGTGAGCAGGGCAGGCTGCCTCCGGGGAGCCTGAGCCACTCCTCTGGAAGGAGATTAGCTACAGCTCTACATTCCAAACTGTTCTGGCTTGCATTCCCCCTAATCCCTGTCTCCCTTCCCCTCAAGACTGCATGTATATGATCTCCAAAGAACCCTGAAGGGAGATCAATTTTGCACTAGCTGCATGCATGTCATACCAATGTCTTTTGCACTATGATAGTACCACGAGAATTTTGTTTCATTTTTTAATCCTTTGAGTTAAAATGCTGTTGAGAAAGCAAGGCAGTTCCACCCTTCGTTATTTTGTCAGCCCTGTGCCACTGCTTTAGACTGTGCCTGGAAGGAGCTCTAGTACTGCTCCAGAAACTAAATTATTTTGCTGTGGTCTAAAAGTGTAAAGATGAGGAGAGAAGGGGAGCAGAGCTGAAGTGAGGATGAATGACAAGAGGATCCAGGAATCAGTCTCCCAAGACACAGAGGGACTCCTCTGGAGGCAGAGGGGGGTGCCACAGCACCAGACACCAGCATCTTTCCCATCAGTCAGGTTCACTTATGCTTCTGTTCCCAGGAAAGGTAGAGCCAGGCCTTTTCCTGCCAGACTCACTGGCACTCTTGGCATAGTCCCCCCTTGGGAGGAAGGGAGAGGTGGCAGCAGTGGCTGCTGCATTCTGACAACAGATTTGTTGCCTCCATCACTGCCTGCCCCGAGCACCCACGTACAATCTCACATCTGCACACACACATGCACTCAGAAGTCACGGAGAAGCTGCCATGTATTAATAACACTATTAGCAATGTGTAATGGAATTGTCAAAGCCACCCAAGGCTGGCATAATAGGTAATTCTTCATCATTAACAAAACTTGCCAGCAGAACAGCTAGCAGCATCCCACTGTTTAATTTTCAGACTGAGGAAGCTCAGAGCTCTCTGTGGGATGCTCAAAGGGGAGGTTACCCCCTGGCCAGTGTCTCTCAGGGGTTGGTATTTCTCAGAGGCAGGAAGTGTCTTTGACAAAGACAGCAGCCAGCTCTTGTTGAGAAAATTAGAGCCAGACCCCAAAATGAGACTTTACTAACCTATGAAGAAGTTAAACCTGCAAAAAAAGGAAAAAAATAATAAGCACTTCATTGTTATATCTGTGTCCCTTGGCCCCAGACAGGACAGCACTATGAGAGTACTGGAACACCTGCCATGTCAGTACAACTCCCTTGACTTCTCCATGAACTTAGAGCCTGGAAAAGGAGACAGGGAGAGTCAGTGTTCCCTAGAGTTATTGTTAATATTTCAGCTACAGCTCGGGGTGATGGCCAGGTCCCCGTCCTGCTCATTTTGAACAGCACCTCAGCCAATATGCTGGAGACCCAACCAGAAGCCTCAGCAACCAAAACCACCAGCTGCTGCTGCCTGAGATCATGTGAGCCCCAAGATTCTTATTTCTTCTTTTCTTAGTTCCTTGCTCACAGATAATCACCCATATTAATATGCTCAGGGAAAAAAATTAAACTGAGAATGAAAAGCGCAAAAATATATATACCAGACTTTTAATGCAGCTGATAGCATCACAGGATCTGCAGGATCACAGCTTCTGGGGAAGCTGTGAAGGGAAGATAAAGAAAAAAAAAGAGGAGTAAATTGTATTTTGCAGAGGGAAATCACTAAATTATATCGTCAGCTAAATACTTTATATAAAAGTCATTTAATAGAAAAATAGGCTCTTTTTTCCCCCAAAAAACCCTGTTACTTTCTCTGTGCTTGAAGAGTGTTATTTTAAAAGTCACCATCAACTACTGGACATTTTCCAGGACAGGAGGGGAAGAATGAAAAACAAAACACAGTTGATTTGTAAGCAAAGCATTTTCAGTTTATTTGAAATCAATAAATTTCATGGCAGACACTAAAATTCTGGGGATTTTTACTACTCTGTGTGAAAAACAGCTTTGACTCGTATGCTGTCCTTTTGCTACCTACAGGACCCACTTTTACCCCCAGGACCATGGAGAAGGATGCAGCAAAAACACCCTCCTGAGACCTCACCTGCCCACCTGTGGGTGACAGTGCCCTTCTCTGGATTGGTGAGACAACCTACTGCTTGGCAAGGTGAGAAAAACTACTGGTGAGAAAAAGGAGGAGAAGCTGTTGCATGGAGGATGTGAAATGAGAGGTGAGGGAGGCTCGAGGGCAGCCATGGAGTGACCTGCACACGCACAGGGAGCACAAGCAGTAGTGAGGGGGAGTGGGAGCTCCTCACAGGCAGAATAAAAACAGAGGCAGGACACAGAGGACAGCACATAGCCTGACTCTAAAGTAAACAAAAACCAAAAAACAAAAACTTCCTTAAATGAAGCAAAGACAAGATTAGGACTGAGATCAAGAAAAAACACTACTGCACCCGTCTCACCAAGGAGATGCTGAAGCTTGCCTTTTTTGCATTTATAAATTACCAGAGGCAGCAAAGGCACAGAACTGTGGCTGGCAGAAAGCAACAATATTCACCTGGTATTAGAAACATTAGAAAAGGAGTAGAGCAGGAACAGACAGTATGCCAGACTTTTCAAGTGCTCCGGGGATTTGTTTCAAACAGTGAAGGAAGTGGCTGGCAGAGCAAGCCACTTTTCTAGGCTTGATTGCAATCAGTAGGTAGCTACTAGTTAAAAATCTCAGCAGGGAAGTCATTTGGGTGCAGTGATTCCGACATGCTGGCACTTCCTGTTCTTTGAAAGTGAGGCAGAATTAGCAGCAGCCCAAGGAAAATGCAGACTCTCCCTCCCAGACTCCAACAGATTCAGCAACATGGCAGATAAGGTCTCCTAAGAACAGCATTTAAGCATAGAGGAGAGAAAAGAAATTTGCCATTACTGAGATAAACCATGTTAAAGCACAATGGCAACCTATCCTACTGTGATAGAAATATAGAAAGCTGAATTAAAGACCATTGTAGCTGTGTCAAGACCCCTTTGGGGACCTGAAAATCAAAAAGAAAATAACGAAAAAGTGAAAACTATACCACAAAGCAAAGACCCAGCATAAAAATCAGAAATGCTAAAGCACAAATTTAATTACAATTAGTAATGGGCCTAAAGCCATAAGTACTAGTGTTAGGTTATCAAGAGAGGCAGAAAAAGAGCACATACAGGCTATTATTTAACAAGGAAAGAGGAAACTATGGCTGATATAGAGAAGGGTGAAGTAGCTTAATCCATCTCTGCTTCAGGGTCCATAACATACTTCAAAAATTAATTTGAACAAGGGGACAGAAATATAGGCCAGAAAGCAAAAATCTTGAGATATGGTCGAATTATCAGTGTATTCTGAAATCCAGCCTCAAGCACTGAAGGAACCAATTGTAAGAATATCTGACCTGTTCAGAAATCATCCCCGAAATTCAGGCCTTGAGAGAGATCTCTGGAGACACAGGAAGGGCAAATACAGTATCTATTTAAAATAAGGGGAAAAGGGAACATGGGAAAATGTTGACTAGTCAGTCTCCCTGGAAAAACCCCAGCAGAGATTGCTACCTGATCAATATATAAAAACCCAAAGGAGAACCAGTTGAAGAAAAAAAACAGCTCAGCATAATGAATTTCTCAAGTAAATATAATTTCAGTTCTTCCTTTAAACAAAAGGGATGACAGGTCCGTTGTTTATTCCAGAAAAATCTAATTTCGTCTCTGACAAGGAAAGGAGAGTAAGGAGGAAGTAGTTGAGATATATGTGTTAGCAGAGCACTCAATATTGTACCACATGGCCATAGGCAAACCAAGGCAATACAATCCAGCTTAGCAGCACTTTTAGCTGTTTAAACCCTTGAATCTAACCAGATATAAAATCCCTTGCAAACACTGTCTGACCTTACCACCAAACTTTTAACAGGCAAACATTCATAAGGAAGAATTCTTTGCAGTATCTGCAGACCACCTGCTCTGGCTTTGTGCTCATCAGCATTTCACAGGTGAAGGAGGGGGAGTCACTGGCCTGCATGAAATTGCCTGTCAGTGCAGCCAGGAAGGACAAACAAAAACAAATAAATGGGAAAAAAACCAAACACAAACAAACAACCCACAGAAACAAAACACACAAAAACACACAAACACAAAAACACAAAACAAGGCAAACAGATAAAAACAAAAAGAAAACAAAAAAAAATTTAAAAGACAGCACCAGACAGAAAAAGTGTAAGTGCCAGTCTGAAATCTCATCTGGATCCCAAAAGAACCTGACCCAGTCCTGGATCTGTTCCAGCTCTTCATCGGTAACTGAAACAACAGCAGAGAATGTGTGTTATAAAATCTGCTGATCACTCCAGCTTAACAGCACATTTGTAGAACTGGACCTGAATTCAAAGTAGTGTCAATAAATTGGAGAAATGGTCTGAAATCAACAAGCCACAATTCAATAGTCTTCAACAAAATATTAGCTCATAAAAAACTGCAAATGATGAGACATCAGACAGGGAATAGTTGAGAAGGTAGAGACGTGTTTCAGGACACAGGGAAATGCAAACTCAAGGGGAATTTGGTCTCATTTTGACAACTCTTGCTCATTGTTTTCTGCTAAAATCACGAGGAAATCTCACTGTGCTGTCCCACTTCTTTGAGGGCTGGGCTGGTGTCTGGGATCCAAGGCTGTGCACCAGATGTGAAGATTGAAGCAGGTGAAAATGTAGATGACAGCTGTAGAAAAGACAAAAACTAAGGAAGTGTTCACCAGAGTAGATGGTGAAAAACACAGAATTTTCTGATCTGGAAAATTAGAAAGGTGGTTTTTAGAAACAGGTTTCAAGCAGAAATCGACCTTTGTTTCTCTTTGTGTTTTGTTGTTTAAAATATAATTTTTTTAAGACTATACATTCTTTGATCATATCTGCTTTAGATCTTAATACACGCTTAATTCACTCCTCTATTATTTTCCCTTTGGTCTATTGAGAAAAAAAAATAGGATAATGCAAATGAAAAAACAGGGGAACAAGAGAGAAAAAAAGTTAAAAATTTAGAATTAAAAACCTGTTATTTTGTCAAATTTCAAAGACAGAAGTTACCTAATAAAATATAAAACAAAAATAATTAATGTTATTTTTTTTTCTCAATTACAAAATAAATATGAAAGAAATGGGAATAGTCCTATTATTTTTGATGGAAGCCTGACTAGATATTTTTCACCAATCTTTCAGCTGCCTCAGGAACTGAGATTATCTCTCTGCCACTGAAGAAAAGTGCAAATACCACAGATCCCTTTCTACAAGACTCTTTTCTCACCTTCCTCCCAATGAAAAGTGAGACTTTATCGGCTGTACCACAGGGATTTTTTTCTGTATTGTCATCCTGTATTGGTTTGGCCACCCTATTAGCAAGGATATAGATCCTTGTCAGAGCTAATGCATCATCTTTGATCATCATCCCAGTTTACATTTCTCATGTCTTTTATTCACATCTCAGAACCCTCATTATTATACACATTTCCAAGCTTTCATCTCCCAAAGGGCAGAGAGGGAATAACAGGGAAGCTGGAATGTAACAAGATTTGGCACTAAGCTTTGATTTATTGAATCAAAGGCCACAGAGAAGGAGCACAGAGAAAGGAAAGGGTAGGAGAGGAGTGGTGCACAACAATAATTTGCAAAGATCTTGGGTGCCGGTGAAACCTTGATTGCTAACGAGTGGCTGCTTTCAGCAATGCTGAGAGTGAGAGGAAATCTCTCCAGCCTCCTGGCCACAAAACTTCCCCTGACACAGGGAGTCGGGCAAGCAGCTGAGATGGAGCCCAGCCAGCAGCTCAAGAGCCATCACTCTCCCGTTGTGCAGATGCAAGCACGCCCTCTGAGATGGTGATCCCTGGCCAGGCACTGCAAGGCTGAGCCACTGACCACCCCTCCCTGTGGGGTGACACGGGCGCTGCTCACCTCTCTACACAGCTGTGTAAAGAAACTTCTGATCTCTTGGCTGTCCTGCCATGTCCCTCCCCTGCCTAACAAAGCAGCTCTTCTGGTGAGACAGAGTGAGGTCAGCCAGAGGAGAGGGAGCCCTGGTGCACCCCAACACCTGCCTCACCCCTAGAGCAGAGCAGTGGGGCTGCACAGGGGCTGCTCAGAGGGCAGCACAGAAGGGAGTTGGTCTCCATCATCCTCCCACTGCCTAGCAAGGTTGTGCTGGCCCTGAGCATCTGGAGGAAGTGTTTTGACACAAGTCCATCCTCCAGAAAAGTGACAGAAGAACAGCAATGTCTAAAGCCTGGTTCAAACCTCCTGCTTGTCTCCTGGTATGAATTGCTGCTCCCCACAAAAGCTTAAGTCCAGCATCTGTGACTTTAGTCATTGCTTCCACAGATTGAAGGATGAGAAAGATGAGCCACAGCTGGAAATGCTGCCTGCTCTAGCTAGATGAAGGACAACACTGTCCAGCAGTTGCAGCTTTCAGGACAGAGGGGCAGCTCCTGAGAGCCCACTGTGGGGTCATGGAGGGAGACAGCTCTGTTGCTCCTTGCTGCACAACTACCTACCATGTAAAAATAATAAGCACTTCATCTGCAAGATCCCTCTAGCTGTTGACATCTGGGGATACAAGCCCTTTACAGACACATTTCCTAATTTACAAATCTATACCCAGGACACTGGAGGTACAGGCAACCAGCCTGCACAGTCAAAGGTGGCAGAAGTCAGCACAAATTGATCAATTTGTGCAAATTTGTGCAAATATAAGCATGTGCAAAACAGAAAGGTTAGGCTGAGCAGAGGAGAGACAGCAGTATCACTGCTTGTGCTGTCCCTGTTTACTGGATAAACAAAAGAGTCCTGTAGATAAACAAATATTGTACATCTAGCATTTTTCCCACTGCCAGATTTAGAGATAAACACACAGATGAAAAGGGTTTCTTAGAATAAGCTGGACTGTTTGGCTTTTGGCACTGGAAATGACAGAGATTTGTGTCAGTGGGGCTCCAGAGTACATTAATCCTTTATAAATGTTTTTTAAATAATACATGTGCCCTGAAAGAACATGTGAGGACTGCCTTATTAAACTGAGATCTAAATTTAAAGGTGTATTTGAAGAAAGGCACAATTTATGCAACTGTTGGCAGCACCTTCCAGTCTCACAGAAAGCCCTCAGCACAAATGTCCCCTTCCTGCCCTGCTGGATCAGTCTCTAGCCCTGGCAAAGCCCGCAGTGCCATGCTGAAGGACAAGGCAGGGAGCTGTGCAGCCCCGGGGCACTGGAATGATCCTGCCAACCCCCTGCCCAAGGGCTTGGTGCAGAGCCCAGTAGCAGAAAACAGCAAGCAACTTGTGAAACCCTTGCCTTCTGCCACTGAAAGCCCACATATGATGCAGAGTATATTAGTGCAAAGCAAGAAATCCCTGTGACTTTTGCCATGGCTTTCCAGTGCATCAACTTTGGCTTCTGAACTTCTGAGCCAGCAAACTCTGTATATGCTTGGTTTAACCACATGAAAAATTTCCGTGCTTACAGCAACACGTTTTTTTCTACTCAGGAGCCTGTTGACCTACCTTGAGAAAGAGAAACATGTATGTCCAGAATCAGAGTTCTGCAGACAGACTCTAGCACCTGTCCTGGGCCCTAAGCAGAGGTGTTGGGCTGGTCTCTTGTGGTTGACTACAAAGCTACAGTTTGGCCAATAAAGATGGCCATGGGAATTTAACTAGATGTATATGAAGGATTTATGGATCTTCCAGTCACCATGAAGCCATACTGGTGATTCCCCTTTAGCTCTGGCACAACCAGCAGGAATACCAGTCTCTTTTCCTAGTGAAGATGCTTCTGGGCACAGGGTGCATTTGGGATCTCCAAGCACCTGGGCTTGAACCCACTGAACTAGAGGAAGCACTGTTCTCTTTTTATCCTCCAGAAGAGGTCAGAGCAATTAGGAACTCAGGATTTGCCATGTGGCCATGGCAGGGTGGGGAGCAGAATATCAGGCATGTGGACAGCTGGCTCAAAATCCTCCCTTTTCCCCTTGGTCCTATAGAGGGTCTGGGGCTTGTTTGAGGCATCCTAGTTTACCTGCTCAGCAAAAACAGGTTTTTTGACAACATTTGTTATCAGATGAACAATCTCATGTCAAACAAAAGCACCAAAAAACAGAGACAAAAAAAAAAGAAATTCCTGACATGGCCTAATTTGAGGTCTAACAACAAAGAGGGCTGCAATAAATTGGAAATTTTCTCCACATACTGGAGATCAATAAATGCAATTATTTGGACTTAAATCTCATGAATTCTGAAAAGCTTCTTGGATTTACTTGAAGAATAAATGCTATTTTATACGATGTCAAAGCTGATCAGAATAACAACACCCACAGCAAAGACCCTATCAGTGGCAATGAAACCTTGCAGTCTCTGGCTTTGTCGTTGCTCTTCTTAAAGGAACATTACCAGGGCACAAATCAAGTTAAAAGAATTGATATCTCTTCTCCAGAGATATTAACAAAGCAAGCTGGGCTTATAAACCTCTCATCATTCCAGTCTCCAGCTTTTATCCTAAACCTAACACATTCTTCAGATTTCATTTGTTTTCCTCGGTAACACTAGCTGTTCAGGCTTATGCTTTCTCTAAGATGCTGAAGTAAGAGTGCTGGTAGATATGGGGCTCAAATCCAAGCCCTATTTCCACAAATCTGCATTCTGGGATTTGAGAGAAAACAGGATTGGCATTCATGGCACACTTAATATCAGAAAATTAAAACATAAACAGCAAGCTAAGTCAGATGCAAAATCCACATTGTTTTGGTCTTTTTCCAGAACCCTTACCTTCACTGGTATGAATCAGGGGTAATTCCACTAAAGTCAAGGTGCTGCTCAGCTGGAAAACTGGCATTAGAGGAGAATTTCTCAGGCCCTAGGGTTGAATCACTTTCATTTTGCATTAATCCTCCCTGGTTTTCCAGCATTGCACATCGTGGCTGTGTTGAGCTCACAGCAGTACAGGACAAAGTCTTAAAAAAATTTGTCCTCAGCAGCAGCCTACCAGCCAAGAAGTCTATGCATTTTAACCAAGGCTACGTGCTGGAGCCAAAGTGCCATCTTTAGAGATCAGATCATTTAGGCTGTACTTGCCTTGGCAGCAGTAAACAGATTTTTAACCAGTTCAGAGGGTGCCTGAACTCATCTAAGCAGAAAATACAGCTCAGTCCCTCTTGTGAACCCTGTGGCTGAGCTGCCTCTTCCTGGCTGCCAAACCCACTTGTCCATCTCTGTGCACCACTCATGGCCCTGGGCAACCACAGCCTGCCTGAATACAATCCAACAGTCACTGTTAGGATGCTGGTGTAGATTGATGTATATTCCAGGTCAGCATCTGAAACACTCCAGCAGAGACAGACCCCAGATCGTGGCTTTTATTGTTCCTGCTAGACAAACTTCAAGCCACACCATCTGCTGAGCTGTTCTTTTCCACTTAACTAAAACACAGGGGAAAGTGCATCCCAGTCCTTTGGCTGGAGCCCAAAGCAGCTGTCACTCCACATACCTGAAATTTGCATGTGCAGTGAGAGGGGCTGGTCTCTGTATGCAGAGAGCTGTAATTATTCCAGCAAGTCTTTCTGACAGAAACACAACTAGTCTTTCCCTCTGCCAATCTGGTTCAGAGCATTTCCCAAATGGCAATAAGCATCAAAGTCCAAAAAAACAACTTTTTAAATTGGTAGAACATAGGCTTGATTTGCCAAGATCACCCAGGCTGTCCACAAAGACAGAACAAATAGGCAAAGAGCAAGTCACTGTGAGATGATGAAAAAGGATAAAAGTACCTGGAATTCCCCACACTTCAGGAAAAAAAGCTGGAAAACATCTTCAAAGCATTAATAAGCTTCAAGGAGAAGAAAGCTAAGCGGGATTCTTTCTTTTTTTATTTCTAGCCACTGCAGGACAGGACACTTTGCAAGAATGCTGCTGAAGGTGAAAACATATTGGGATGTGGATGATGCCACTTAACAATGCCGTGAGAGTTTTTATGGAAGCAGGTAGAAAAAAATGTAGGATCAAGTCAGCCAGAGGAAAGGGAATTGATTTACTTTGTGGCAGAGCCTTTATCTACCCCAATATGTCCAAAAGATATCAAGATAGTTGATGTTCACTGTAGCCTCCTTCCTTAGGGCAGGACCTGTCTGTGTATGTGTGGTTCACTCCTTGGAGGCAGCTGAAATCTGAAAGGCTCCTCTTGCCCTTGTCTCTGAGCACACCTACTGCATAGACAATCATCATAGGTAGGGACAGCCCTTCCACACCAGGATCAGAGACTTAAGGAAAAAAAACCACCCAGATTCAAAAGAAATGTTAAAACAAACTCAGAAAAACCCGGTTTCTAAGGAGATAACTATTCTTCATAACTGGCTCTGGTAAAACCATGTTGTGCCTGGCCTCTCTGGGGTTGCACTAATTGCTCTTATAAGCAATCTCTTCCATTTATTACCTACAACTGCATCTGATAAGTCAATCAGCCTATAAAGCCTGGTTACAAAATCCCCCCAAGGAAGCAGGAAAAAAGCAGGATAAAGACTAAATTAGTAGAGAAGAAAGTTGAATTATTTTGTTTGTTTTTGAAACAAAGCAAAAAAATACCATAAGTGACAAAACAAGGAACTCAATCCTTCTGTACAGCACCAATTTTACCACACTGATCACATTCCCTACAGATATGGGCAAATGTTGCCTTCTTTTAGAGAGACTGGTGAAGATGATACATAACCTGACAGCCCAAAGTGAATCATGGTCTGTCCATGGCAGCACCAGAGAAGATGCAGAATAAGGGCCTAACTTCACTCGTTATAACAGAACTGAGACAGTAGTCAGGTTCAAGTACTGACAAAATCACCCGAAATGCCAATTGCTACCTGACATTAGGAATTAGATATTGTCAGATACCCACAAGGATGTCCAGCTGATGCTTCACATTAAAGGAATCAGCTTTCCAAAAATACTCAAAATGATAGGAGGGAAGAACATTCCCCTTCTTCAGCCACACAGTTCTTTGCCTCTGGGTTTTGGAGGTTTTCTCTTTTTTCATCTCCAAACAAGCAAATTGAGTTTTTCAGCAAATAATGACAGTGGATCATTGGGGGACAGGTGTCAGAAGCGTCTCTGTATGTATGTGTCACACTTTTTTTTCTATTATTCTTCTTCTGCATCTTCTGTTTCAACCTGTCTGCATTATGGACAGATATTGCTTTCTGTTGCACTGAGATCATTACACTTGTAATTGGAAACCTCACAAAATTTTTCTTCCCTCATCCCCTCAGAGGAACAGCTGACAATAGAAACTTGGGTGTCAAATTGTCATTCAGATTATGGGAAAGGAGGTATAGCTACGGAAATGACCTAGACTTTTTTAACTTTCTCTTTCATCCTTCAAGTACAGTTAAGAGCTGATAAGGAGTGGCATAAAAAGCCCTGAGTAACTGGGACCAAGGTGAGCACAATGATGCTAGGTAGAGACAGATGTTCTCATCAGGTGCAGTGGAATTTTAAGTTCTGACTACTTTTACATGCGGCTGGTTTTCTCTTCCAGTCCATTATGGAAAAACCTTTCTGTTCCAAATTTCAGCTCGTGAGGATAAATGGTCTTCCCTAGGGGATTCTCTCCTTCCTGCTGTGCTGAAACCACACTGACTGTATCAGCTTTAACGTGCCACCCCTCTTGTTTTTCCCCCCTTTTAAAAAAAACTTTTTTTTTTTTTTTTTCTAGAAGCAATTCTTGCCATTTTGTCCTGTGTCTGTGCAAAGATTGGCCAAAGAGACCTTGGCCAGAGACAGGGTTTTCTAGGTGCTCTTGCTCTATCGATAGCTACATTTCATCAACTTGAGAAATTGCAGTAAACCTTTGTAATAGTGATGATATTTGATATTCCTTCTATTACTGGTTTCACCATCTTGTGTTAAAAGGCCCTGAGGCTGTGAGGAGAAAAACACAAGAGTGGAGCCTAGAGTAGATTCTTATGGAAAGGTCAGCTCAATGACAGGAATGGCAAAGAAATTTTCCTGGGTAACAAGAAGGAAAAGATGAAGTGGAAAGAATGGTATAGGAAAGGTTCACACTTCTATTAAAAAAAAAATTTTTTTTAATCGGGCTTTAACACCTTTGTATGTGCAAATGCCATCAAAAACTGAGGCAAAAGAGATTTCTGTCTATCTGTGGTGTAAGAGCAACAGAAATACTTAAAGACCTTTTTCTCTGTATAGTTGAAAGGCTGCATAAGAACTGCATTGAAGAAAAGAGCAAAGCATTCCATAATTATGGCATATTTTCTAAAAGGAAAAATAAGAGTTTCAACAAGAAATGAGAGGAGATTTAAAGAAGTCTCCTTGTTTCACTAATCAGATTGGAAATCTTCTGCAGTGCCTTTTATATGGATAATTTTTTATTTTTAAAGTTGTGACTGTTTAAAATATAAAGAGCCCCGAGCTGGCCATTGTGTCCACTGACTCTTTAAAACAGTGTGAAACTGAAGCTGTTAACTGTCATGCTGTACTTATTTATTATGTGTTTACAGTAGCCTGCCATGCATGCTGAGTAGTTTCCAAACACATAAGAAGAATGGAGTCACATCTCAAGATCTCACACTCTGAGAGAAGATGACAGAGGTTAAGAGAACAACAATATGCAATTTAGATTTAAGGATCATTTTACACTCGGGCAAATTTCTATCACTTTGGCAATGTTAAGAGGATTCCACACAGTAAAAAGGGTGAATTATTATTATTTTATGGCTCCTTTATATTTTCAGGACAAGAAAAAGAACCCTTCTATAACTAAAAATCAATCTCCAGTGTAGACATCAGTTCAGAGTAAACAACCCAGTAGAAATGTGTCTTTAAAAGGATTCTAAAAGTAGAAAGAGAAATGCTACCATACATCTAATGTTTCCAAACACCTTTGGCTTTTTCTGCCTTCAAGCATGCCCTGGGCAGACTTTCTAGCTGTTTAGCTGAGATTTCTCCTTTGCTGACAAAGGTGAGACATTCCCTTTCTGCTCAGCAGCTGCAACACGTTACTCTCCCTGGGATCAGTGCATTGAAGCCCCAGGCAGGGGAGTGATCTCCTTCATCCACACTACATCCTGTGCACTCCCATGTGGATGATAAACTCACTGTGAGGACAAATGCACCCTGACCTGAGCTGGCAGGATGCTCCTGCTTGTACACCCTGGGAGACAAGCAGTTGTCTCAGGGCAGCACCCGGAGCTGGCCAGGGGACACAGACGTGCACCTGTGTCTGCTGGCAAGTCCACTGGGAACTGGTTCACTGAAAACACGGGGAAAACCCTTCTCTGTTCAATTACCTGTACAGATGTGGTGATCAGGACTTGGTCTTCTCCGTGACTGACAACCTCCCACCCTATGTGAAGCCAGTCTCTTCAAAATTCTTCCCACGTGCATTGCTCCATCCATCGCAGGACCAGACACAGCAGCACCATACAGCCAAGCCATTCTCTAGCCCTGCAAAGATGGCACTTGCTTCACATCTCAGGAAGCTGTGCAGAGCAAGGTTTTATCCCTGATTTATGGGACTGTCACACTGCAGGCCAGATTCCAATCAGCCAGTTTGTAAATTTGAGTAACCGAGCCCTATCTCAGAGCATTTTTCCAGCATATGCTGTTGTAGCAGATACAGTTGTCAGCACAGGATCCCTGACAAGAAACAAAAGATTTTTATTGTGTTATTTAATGCAGTGATTCATCTTTTTTTTTTCAAATTTCATGTATTATTAATTGTTATTATTATTTTTTATAATTTGTTAAGCACTTAAAACATATTTCTCCACACACATGACTAAATTATAGTCCTGATCTTTGAGAGGTCATATTTTCAGTAGACAGATTTTTCTCAGCGACTGCTATAAGCTCATCATAATTTCTGTAATATTTACAGTGTGTCTTAAAGGTCTACCACCTAGATCTTCAGCTTTCATCTTATTTTTGTGGGCATTTTTCTCCTTCTGTTTGCAATGAGATGAAAGAGACTTAGAAATCTAATAGATCTTTTAAAAAAATGCCTGTAGTTTGCTCTTATTAATCATTTGATCTCCCAGCCAATCCCATGAATTTTCAAGAACTACAGAAGACTCATGGAAAAAATGTGTGAAAGCAAATAGTGATAAAATTGCACTCTTCAAGCACCACAAAATGAGATGCCCCATATTTTGTATTCATTATCACATTTCCTATACCATGGGTGGTGCTACATGAGGGTATACAGGAGAAATGAGCTCTGATCTCTTCTGGACTACGTGGTTGGTTCATGCACAAGGCAGTCTCTGATCTGGGGGTCTGGGCTTGACATGGTTCCTGCCCACCCTCTCCTCCTCACCATGGTTTCTCAGGGCATGTGTTTGCCCTGTGTTCAACAAGGCAAAAAATAATCCGAGCTTTGAGACAAGGTTTTACTTATGGCACTCACAATCCTTGCATGAAGCACTGCAGTTTCTGATTTAGACTCTCTTTTCAGATACAATGAATAAAATCATAGAGTGGTTTGGGTTCAAAGGGACCTTAATAATCTAATCCAACCCCACCGCCATGGACAAGGACACCTTCCACTAGATTCATGTCCTGGGTTTTGGCCAGGGCAGAATTAATATTCTTGAATTAGCTATGAGAAGGTGGAACCTGGAGATGTGATGGCAAGTCCAGGTTCTCATTCTATACCACCTCATCTCACCGTCAGAGGGCAGGAGGAAGGGATTTCTGCTTCCAGAAGAAGGTGGGCATGGCTTGCAGTAGGGACAAAGTGTGGGCACACAGAGGGTCTGTCCAACATCGGTTTTCACATTGGTGTCCAGGGCTTGGTGAATATTTTTGCATGTAAGTCACCCTCTCTTTCGTACACTGTTGCCATTAGTAATGTTGCTGTTACTGTTCGTTCCCTTATCTCATTGGTGTTTCCAGTAAATTGTTCTTACCTCAACCCAGGATCTTTCATGACTTCCTCAGGGGAAGGAGAGCAAGCGAGCTGTGTGCGACTTGGGAGAATCGCACAGGGTGGGGGAGAGGGCATTAAATTAGGGAGTGCCATTCCTAAACCACAGCAGCCAGGTTGCTCAAAGCCCTGGTCTTGAGCACTGCCAGGGATGGGGCACCCACAACTTCTCTGGGCAGCCCATTCCTGTCTCTCAGTACCCTCACAGTAATGAATTTCTACCTTATATCTATCTCTCTCAACCTGCTGGTCACACTGGAATAGAAAAATTATGTCCATGTCTATGGACCAGGACAGCGAGTGCTGGGATCTGCTGTGCTAAAATGGCTGGAGCAGGAAAAGCAGCTTGCAGCAAGCAGTAAATGACAGGTGTGAAAGCTCAGGTTATATGCAGCTGCTCCATGCATCACCTCTGAGAAGTGACATCTCTTTTCAGCACCTGGAGGCAGGAAAATATTTCAGAGATATCCACAGTGCCTGATTCTGCTGGCCAAACAACCACCTTTCACTCTCCCAGCTGATAGCAATACTATATACGAGACAAGGGAGAGACTTATGGTTATTTATTGTTTTTAAATGAACTAGTCATATTGATTATTTTTCCCCTTTTCTTTCTGAAAACACGATTAAGTTGGTATAACAAACAGCTCCACTAATGGACTGTGTCAGTAACTGATGGCCATCTTTGGCTGAAGTTAACTAAATCTTTCTCTACTTGTTTGACGCCAGTGTTCCTCACCCCAGCAGTGGTCACATTGAAATCCTTCCAGACCCACCACACACAGTTGTCCTCTCAAAGTGAGTGTCATCATCTTGTTTCTAGGGGGCCATGGTGCATGAAATGAGCAGATGTAGTTCTTTTATCTGGCCCTGACTCCTTATCCTATTTAAACAACACAGGGCAGCCACCTTCAGCCAGGGGCTCAAGACCTGCCCTTTCATTATCTGTCTGCAGGGAGGCACAAGAAGGTGACAGCCCCAGAGAGGAAACATGACAGGAATGGGAGATGCTGCTCATAAAAGTAAATTGGAAAGAGGATAACTGAGGACATCCAGTCATGCAGACAGTGCCTCGGCCACTGGCTTTCTGGGACCCATCCTAGAAAAAAGTCCCTGAGGTCTGAGATGAGCCTATATAGAGTGATTATGTCCCAGCAAGGCTCCTGCAGGCAAGGAGTGCCACTCTTTTTGTGCTGTCAGATCCTTCCAGGACCACGGCCTGGGGTTTCTAGCACCAAAGCATCACAGTGCCATGGCTTTGAGCCCACCTTGGGGGTAGGAGCTGTCAGGCTCATGCCAGGCCATAAGATGCCCTCTGCACTTACAGCAGTGCTAGAACATCAACAGCATTTGTTGTTGGACTGGCTTTGCACAAGGTGGTGCACCACAGCTCCCTAAAGGTCTTCTGTTGGTCCATAATGCAGGTTGGGTGGAATTAGCCACATCTGTGAACCGAGCCACAAGCTGGTGGGGTTGCTTGCACACGCCAGATTTGGCACGTGATTCGAAGCACCACTGAATCACGGGTCTGTTAGACATGGGGAGGCCCCTAGCTGAAAGTACCCACATCCTGAGCTGTTCCAGGGAAATAAAAGAACCTTGTGCAGAGGGCTGAGGGCATCCGTCATCCCTCTGAAAGGATGGCAGAGAGCAACCTTGCATATAAATAACTGAAAAGCACAACCCGAGACCTTCTGTCTCTGTCAGACAACCCTCGATAGATAGCTGTGAGAAACACAGCAGCCATGTGGTAATGAAAAACAGGCTTACATTTGTCACCTCATTGAATCCAGGTATAACACATGATACATCCTTCTCCCACAGACAATGTCTTCTGTATCATCTGCAGGCCAGGTTCAGCCCCCCCAAGGCTCCTGAAGGAAGATAAAGATTACATGCACATGTGTGCACAAGGGAACTTCCACAAGCACCTAAGATGGGGAATTAAACACCTTCCTGTAGGGGAAACACCTGCACAGAGGATTAAATAGCCACCAGTTCTGCCTAATTCTTTCTACTGCCTCCAGGGAGAACCATGAAGGTGCACTCAAAGGCAGAGGTTGGCTTATTAGTCTTCACCTGAAGTGTCTAATAAAGCAAAACCCCTGTACTTTCAGACAAGCTGACTGTCATGCTACATTGCCTTCTCATCACAGTGACACCTCAGATACTTGCAGAGTACTGGTGTGAAAAAACCTACACTTGTACACAGTGACTGTGCATGGACAGGATACCACCAGGGAACTTGCTACTGTTGGTAATGCTGTGCTTTTCCAGGTATTTTTCTACTAAATTATGTGAGAATTGGGGCAGTTCTTCCAGAACTGCCACAGGACTGCAGAGCCACAAGAGCGTGACTCGATACCCCTAAACATCCACCACTGTGGCTGCCCAAGAAAAATGCAAATGCAAATATTTTCCAAGAAAGAACAGTTTCAGTCCTAAATGCATGAATGATGGTGAAAACTTATAAAACATAGATACTTTCCCCAGCTCACCAGAAGAACCTTTCTCTTGCTGTCCTAGACGCTGTCAGCACTGGGAATGGCTGCAGTCATTCTTCCTGGATTGAGTTGAGTGGATAGTTGAACTTATTTACATCAGTGTCGTATGTCTCCCCCAAGCATCATCTCTGGATTATGCTTGAGAACCTCCTCTGTGTGTCTAAAGTTGATGTCACACAAGTAGTGCTTCATGTTGTTACCCCAGTCTGATGGCACTGTTCCTCTCAAAAAATACAATGGAGGTGTGATAGTGGTTTGCAGGTGACAGGGCTGCACAGCCCACTTTGCAGGTGGACAACAGAGCTCCAAAACCTTCAGTTGAACTCTGCATTTGGCAAAAACAACTGTTATAGTATGGAATTGTGAGTTTTCCCTTTTTTTGTTTTCTTGTTTCAAAGGCAGAAAGAAGATGGAGAGAAAAGCAACCTAACAATCAATGCACTTCCACTCACAGACAGGGAGAAGTCTTCCACATACTCCCAGCTTGAATGAAACCAAAGCTTATCACTTTCATCACATTTTCATGGAAAATATTGTTAATTCATCTATTTTAGCCATGTAGTTTCAAATGTAACTACAGAGAATAGCTGAAGCAGCAAGACAGGACTTAAGACTCTCTTTAAACAAAAATCCAAGGCTGTCCAAGAGTACCTTGAGAATGATAGATTCCACTAAATTCAACACACATTCCCCACACCACCAGGACCCTGAAAGTCTCCTGTGCTGCCATGTCCTATGATAGGACCTGAGAGTTCTGTACCTGAGTCAGGCATCCTCCAAAGGCTCTGCTGGGGAAGGAGAGAAAAGCAGTGCTCTGGGGAAGAGGGGCATGAGCACAGGTCAAGGCCAGGAAGGTAGGTAGTGCCAGGCAGGTATTCCTAGAAATTGTTCTGAAAGTTCAGCTTCCCATCTGAGAAAATATTTGTGTTGGTACTAATCATGGCTGCCTTTCTCAAGCTCTCCCTGGTAATGCCTTCATTCATATTCCTGTGTAAAGTTCTGTTTGTAGTTAAGAGTCTCTACAGACTCCTCTGCACGTACCACTGAAACGGGGTTACTTCATGCCCTGGCAGATAGATGGGATTGTACTCTGTATATTTACATTTTTTAAAAAGATATTGCTAATGCATTTCAGTAATGATAATTTAAAAAAAAACCTTTCTAGCCATTACAGTAATGGCTTTGAGCTAATTGCTTGCATTTGCACTCAAATATGGTTCTCCCCTCTCTGACTCATTTCCATTTTTATGGAAATCAGCTTGCTTGCTACACTTAACTCGCAGGTCTTGAGGACCAGCTGTTGTCTGACTTCCTCACTCAGGTAGGAACCAACTGCACTGATTGCAGGAGGACCACTTTTGGAGGAAGATGCTACTTGGCACAGGTAAAATTTCCAGAACCTGACTTAGAGTCCACAGGATATGCTGGGAAATGCTGTGTGCTTTTTGTACCTGATGAGTTGCACTCTGAGGGATGCAGGCAGGCAGAGCCATCTCCCCTCAGAATTAGCTTTCTTGCAGTTCTGCCTATTGCCCAAAAAAGGAAATTAGAAAATAAATAAGGAAGCTCTTAGTGACTCTTTCATGCCATGGGCTGAACATGCATCTGCTCCAGAAAGACATTACAGAGTGGCAGTCCCTGTCCCCTCAGCCTCCTTGCTGGTTGCTGGTACAATAATTTCCACATTAACAGAGACTGCTCTCCACAAGGGTTTATGCTGTACTTGGCACCTATCAAAAAGGAGGACGAGGTTGCTTTAAGTTCCTTTGAACTTCCTGTTTGATAAGTTATTGGAGCCACAGGGAAAGACAAAGGACTAAAAGGCTGAAAATTTGCTTTGCCCAACCTAGAGATAAGAAAGCCTGTTCTGCAATGTAGAAGCTGAGGCCATAGTCTGATAGGATGTACAGAAGCTAAGAGTCTTGCTCCAGCAGCTACAGGATGGCTTTTCTCTTGAGCACCAAGATGAGAAATGTGACAGACATGCATTTGGAGTCACCTTCAAGCATTTACTGAAGAATACAGTGACTGACTCTGGTCAAGGATTGTTGCACATTTCACAGGAGAGCACAAAACCTGTCAGAAAGTGTCTTCTGCCTAAATGCTGCAAAGCTCCCTCTGCTTGGAGCACATCCAGACTAGCTTGAAATTGAGAACCATGAGCAACAGACCCTGAACCCATGGGAAGATAACTCCAGCTCTGAAACGTGTTGGACTCTGACTTGCAAAGAAAAGGAAGATATTCCACTGCCTTCCTGATGTCCATATGCTCTTACCACATGAAATCTGGCCATGCAGAATCAGAGGGTAGGAAGGGAGAGGTGCCTGAGAGAGGGATGTGGGCTCTGCCAGGGTCTTTTTTCTGCAGGACATCTGAGAGAATCATTAACATCTGCTGAGCACCTTCATTTCATCTTTGCTCAGCACTGTGAAGTCCTAGATTCCAGTATGGGGAGGACAGCTCTTCTTAAAATACCTGTTTGTGTTGCTGACAGATTCAAGTTTGGGCTTGAGTTCCCAGATCTAGATGACTGTATTGTACTCAGGTGCAACCCTCACAAGTCTTTGGTCATGTTAGGGGAATTTGCCTAGGCACTTCTGGCAGAAGTGTAGGTTCTGGTCATCTTCCCTTTCCATTCAGCAGCTCAGCTGTTCAGAGGACACGTAATTTATTCCCTCATGCCACTTTGTGTGGATCCATGTACTCAAAAATGTTCTCCTCCTCTCTTTGCATGTAATTTGTCCGTCATTTTCTCTTTTTCACTCAAGACTTTAAAAAAAGCAATCCAGTCTTTCTTCAGCCAAAGGCATCTGCAGGTGTCTCCAGGAACTTTGTCCAAAGATTGTTCTGTCCATTTCAACACTGGACCTAAATTATGCGACTGTATGCCTGAAAACTAAACGAAGTTACTTTATTATTTTGTCCCACTGCACACATGTGGCTCTTTTTCTTCAGTCATGAACCAGCTGAGGGAAAAAATTAAATTAGTACCTTATAGATTTACATTCCCAACACAGAATTTGTTGCTTTATGTCCTTAAATCTATCTGTCAGCTTCTATCACACATTAGGGCCCTTGCTGGAACAACGGCTCCACCATTCCTAAATTAGTTTTCCTTGTTGATGTTTAAATGAAAAGAGACATCCAATTTGTGATTGAAAATGTTTGTCACTTCTTAGTGGGATCCAGATACACAAAATACAATTAACATCTCTGAAGAACATTGCATAGAGGTTCAGCAGCAGCTGACAGGGAAAATGAAAACAAATAAAATCAGTTGTTCTAATACCATAACTCGAATGGCAAGTGTAATCTTCTCCCTTTATCTGAGGTCGGAATTGCTTTCCTGCAACAGCTTTCATTATGAAAATGCAGCACTTCTCAGCACCAGAATATTAAGACAACACATGCCCACAGGGGCCCAGATCAGTTTAACGAGGAACAAACAATCCAGAATGCAGCTTTTATGTTTTTTTTTCTGAGCTAACACCTGCTTTGCAGCAAATGAACAATGGTAATGACAAGCACGACAACTCACACGTATCTGGGCTGAGATGTGCGTCACTGGAATCTTTTTCTTCTCACTGCCTAAAGAAGGGCCCAGTGGCCAATGAACCTCTGGCCACCAGCTTGGGACAAGCTCTGTCATTCCTTGAGCTGTTGATCTTATGGGATGGCCCTGACCTGCTCAGGAGACGGTGAGATCAGTCAGGCTACTGAAGGTCTCCCAGTCTCTTGAGAACTTTACTGAGGAGTGGGTGGAACTTTATCCTATTTTACTACTGTGGCTCAGGACTCTCAAGACATTTGCTTGCACAGTAAATAAATGAGCCAGGCAGAAGAGAAACAGAAGATCAGACCCCTGCTTTGTGGCACCTCCCACAAGGGTCCCCATTTGTGTATTTTTTTGACGTCAGGTAGGGATCAGGAAGAGATGGACAAAGCAGGAAGCTGCTTATCTGCCTGTAGTTTTCTACAAGTAATTATAGCAGATACCTTTCTTAAGGCCTGGTACTAATTCTTAAATCCTGTTTTATTTATTCTCTAAATGAGCAGATATCAGCTGGGTCTGTGAAACTTATGTGCCAGAACTCCTCACAGTGCAATCTCCTGTCCAGACCAGGCTTGATATCTTGGGACTGTACTCTGCCAGAGTTCACATAGTGGCACATTTCCCACCTTACTGGGAAGACCCTGTGTTTTTTTTACTTCTGACTCTGAGAGCAGCTGCCCATGTTCTAGCTGGTGAAGGCAGCGTGATGCCTGGCTGGCACAGCCAGCCCTGGAGCCAGAGCAGTGCAGCCCTCTCAGTGAGAGATAAGCCACCTGTCTGGAAGTGGCCCATGGGCTAATCAAGGCTATGAGTAGAGCCACTCTGTTCTGTGAAATAATTTCCAAATGGTAAATACAACCTTGAGATTGAGATTCAACTGATACAACGGCTAGTGAAAACATTATTAAATATTATTTTTAAATATCTTTAATTCAAATAGAAATTTCCCAGATCTTGGAACTTGGTGCAAAAACAAAAAGTATTAGCTTTGAGAATTATATGACCTGCCTTCAGTTATTTGCAACTCTTGTTTCTCCTTTACTGTTCTCTATGTTCTTCTATCCATCTTTTTCACCACAGATTGGTTGATGGATGAGAGATTCTGCTTACTAAATTTGCTAGCACTAAGCTGCATGGGACTGCACGTGCAGTGGAGGACAAGGTCAGGACTCAGCAAGACCTTAACAGGCTGTAGAAATGGTCTGGGGAAGGAAAGCATTAGAGAAGGGGTATGTGTGAGATTTTATACTGTTGAATAACCACCAGCACAAAAATAGGATTTAAAGGCATGAACGAGATAGGAGTTTCACAGGAGAACAACACACCTATGGTACCTTAAGCTGCAGCAAGAAACGTACAGGCTGCTTGTTAGGAAATACATTTAAAAAGAAAGGGAAGCAGCTTGGTCATGTACCAAGGCTCTGTGGGGTCTGCCTTCGCTCAAGGTCTTCAAGGAGACATGTGGACAAACATCAGCGGTCCTGAATAAGACAATGGACTGCAGGGCCACCTCTTTCACCTCTGTATTTCCAATGAACTCTGAGGCAGACCTGTTGCAGGACAGCTCTGTTTCTGCATGGGGGATTCCAGATGGGACACAGGAGAATGACTACTCAGTTCATCCAAGAGCTTGACATCAGGAACAGCCAGGAGCACCCTTAACCTTGTAACCATGACAGAATCCTTAAAGTAGAACCAGTCCAGTAAATTTGCCAGTAACATCTGCAGAGAATCTAAGGCTAATTTGATTTAAGGATTATTCTTCCTCAGGTTCAGGACTGAATCACAGTTTCTGGTGTGGCCAGTAAGATACTGTTATCACTTAGGTAATCACTTGCACAGGATTTGCAATGCTGTAAAGCCGAGACACTTGGAAAGAGTTAATTTCCAGAGCAAACTCATGTAACTGAGCAGCCAGCTGTGGCCTAGCTCTCCCTCTGTCTTACCAGTCCCCAGAGCTTACAGGTGTCATACAGACCTCTTGTCTCAACTCAGGTTATAAAAGGGGTCCTGATTTTAAGTTCTGGAAGTTCCTCAGTTCAGTCCCTGGAGCAAGCCAGCACAGTAATCATCCCAGTCACATTGCTGCAGTATTATTTTTGCTCTGTGGATGAAAACAGGATTTAAGTCTTCAGAACTGCCAATCCAGATCCTTTTTGTTGCAACCAGCTCATTTATGCAAACAAAACTTGCAAAGCTGGAAGGAGACACACACATAAGACTTAGAGTGGAGTGTGGAATAGTGATGCTACATTTTGCCAAATAAAAAAATCTGTGTGCATCTCACTGGGAAACGGAGCAGAGATCTTAAAGAAGATGGAGGGGAGCAGAAAGGATGCCACAATTCACACACACCGAAAGCAAAAGGACAAGAGGACTCCAAAGGCCTACACCTGACAAGATAAAGAGAGAATGTAAATAGCTTTGACTGACAACATGGTTTGAAAACACATGAAAATACTTCTGTACCTTCTGGTTACTTCTGTTTCCCTTAGGGATTCCACTGTAGTAGGTGGGATGGCTATGAAAGCGACAGAGGACAAAGAACACTGTTTTTCTGTTTGGTAGAATGTTGGTTTTCCTCCTTCCCTTTCCTTGGAACAAAATCATGATTCTTCCATTCTCCACAGCCTGCTCCATGTCTCCTTTATCAAAAGAAGATTTTCTGGTTATATAAAATAAATAATGGAAACCAATTAGATGCAGGAGCTACATATATCAGCTCTGCCACTCCCTTTCTCCATTTCTCCCTTTCTCTTGTTCTCATTAATAGGAGAAGCTCATCACTCCTTTTGGAAAAGGATAAAAAAAATTGTTTGCAAGACAAAGAATACATTTTTACTAGTCCTCAAAGAACTACTGTTCAAAACTTACTATCTATTCAGGATTACACACTGAATATCTACATGAAGAGCAGAATTTCCAGGACAATTCAGGATTTCTCAGAAGAGTTCTGAAAGGGAAATTTTAATAAAAAGATCTATTCTTGCATAAGCTTTGTTCAGCCTGCCAAAAAATTGCTAGCTTTGTGTAATCCATCATAAGATATGACACATCAGAAAGCATGACACAGTTTAAATGAAGGGTGGTATTTTGTAAAAGCATCTGACCTCATGCCAACACCCATCTGCATTCCCACTCTGCTCACATCCCCATTTTGTCTGTCTTGTTTACCAGGAGCTGGAGCCTGCCCAGCGCACTCAACTGCACACACAGGCATCCACTAGCAGAAAAATATGATGGAAAGCAAACATTTACCAGTGGCTAGTATGTTTTAACTTCTGTGTGGGCAAACTCAGTCCTGACAGAAAATGGTGAGAGTGATAGCCCTGGCTTTTGAAAGCCTCTCTGTAGTGAGACCAGGGAGCATAATGTGAAAGCAGAGATTGTTATATATTCAGAGGCTGTCCCAGTGCCATTCTGTGGGGAGATAGGCCTTTAGCTTCCATTCAGGCTTATCAAGCTCCTCTGAGGGTACAGCCAGGGAGCCAATTAGCACTAACGATGGCAGAGGTGATTTAGTGATATGGACATTTGTGTATAAGAAAACGATGGGTGTTGTCAGATCAGTGGAATAAAATATCATTCCTGGAGCAGCCCAGTCATGCCAGCTAGCTAGAGGCATCAGGTGTCCAGAGAAATGAACTGCAGATCCTGACCTAAATATAGCCTGATGAGCATTTTGGGGGGTTTCTTTGTTTCTTTTTTTAAAAAATTTTGCTCATTACTCTGCTGTACTGCCCTTATTCAGCAAAGCATTGAGATATGGGCATTATTCAAAGCACATCCACACCCTGTTCTTCATACACTTAAAATCACAGACGTGCTTATCTGAATTGGTAGATGAAAGACTAGAAGCACTACATGGTTATCTCAAGCACCCAAAACTCCTCTGGTCACACATCCCACAAGATGACGACAGAAGTGGCACAGGAGCTACTCATAATCCTTGGGAACAGTAAATGATATGATGGCAACAGCAGAGCCACATATATAACTGTATATCTCTGCCTTGATAAATGCATATACAAATACCAACTGATTCAGTAAATCCTAAATACATGCCTACATATATTGCCCTCTCTATCTCTTCAGCTTTCCCTCTGTCAATTTGAATCACTGACATCTCATGGATGCAGAGGGAGTCCAGGCAGAGGGAGAGGGAGGAATCAAGACTTACAATTTTTAACTTTTGCAGTTCCTAGAACAATTTGTTTCATCTTTCTCTCTTTTCTGCCTTTCCTTTCACTTTTAAATCCTTCACCCGTCCATGAATTTTCAGTAGATGCTCCAAGAGCTCATGTTTTGTCCTCATGAGGAGGCTGCACACAGATTATCTGCACAGACTGTCACTTTCTCTTCTATCTGCCACTCCAAAAAGAAACCAGTTCTTTCACAGTCCCACACTGGCGCTCACAGGTACATCTACTTGCAGCATGACTCTGCAAAATTACCTCTGTGCCTCATTAAAACAACCTAGAAACTCCCACAAACAGCTCTGAAGTCTGTGTCTGTCGTTTCTGAAACTGCTTACAGCCGTAGATGTCAGGCTTATGAAGAATTTATAAAACAGAAAGAGCAGTGTCTCTGCATAAGGGTCTGTGGCCAGCCCACAAGCTGGCCCATGATCTCCTTCCTAGTCCACAATTTCAAGATCAGATATCTTTCATTCACAGGACACAGACTTCAGTGAGTACATTTTCTAGGATAATTCTGTGTAATTAAACACCTTACAAGATAGGGATCTTAGAGAGTATCTTATTAGATGTTCTATAGCGAGAAACACATGCATTCATTCATTATGGAAATACATTTTGCACCCAACCCAAGAAGATAATTTTTCAAAAGTGAGCATGGAAACAGAATGACAAAGCACAAAGAACAACAGAAATCACTGCTGAGAGCTGTAGAGCTCTGCTGTTTTTTTGTGAAATGCTAATTTTTTTAAAGACTAGAAATGAGTGTAGGAAGGTCTCTGAGCTTTGGGCTGGAGGAAACAAATACATGGGCAGTGTCTCTTTAGTTATTTAATTTATCTGCTTCCTTTGAAGTCATTGTGAAAGATTTGGTTATACTGAGATGTAGCTGGTTTGCTCACTGTTTCCCACAGAAAAATCCATTCAGTAGACAAAGAATTATATTTCATTTTATCCTTCCTGCCTGTTTAAAAAGACACTGTATTATAGAACATCTGTAGTTAATAGGGCTGTGACATCTCAGCCACATCAGACAAATTTAATTCAGATATCACAATATAAATGCAACTAATTTGCTTTCAATGTGACCATTAAAGAAGCTGGGAAGTGGAGGTGTGGTTTTGTTTCTTTAGATTACAAGAGGAAGACCCAGATGGTTTTTATATACTACAGCTTTTTATATTAGAATTGGTTCATGTAATTTTCTTTAGGCAGAGTTACCAGCAATTGGCTTCCCTGTTTCCTTTCTTCACTGGAGAAATACAGGACTGCTTTACAATAGAAGAGTTTGTATCAACTCAAATAATAGAAAAATTATGGTATTACAAGGGTCAAGAGACTGTCAAAAGGGAAATAGGGAGAGTGTCAAACTGGTCTGGTTACATTTATGGAAGTCTATTCACTACTGGGCACTGCAGATGCTAAAGGATGGTTTTGCTAAACATTCAGCATCACTGTTTTCAGAGGAGCTGCTGCAGCAGCACCAGTGTCATACTCACCAAGCACACTAAAGTTCCTCCAGCAAAATCAGGAACACCAAAACCAACATTGTAGCTGTGCCACAACTGGAAAATGGAATGAAAGGGGGGGAAGGGAAGGGAAGGGAAGGGAAGGTT
>VYXF01006360.1:168145-188463 GCA_013397295.1 Polioptila caerulea | reverse complement strand
GAGAAGAGAAGAGAAGAGAAGAGAAGAGAAGAGAAGAGAAGAGAAGAGAAGAGAAGAGAAGAGAAGAGAAGAGAAGAGAAGGGAAAAGAGACCAACAAGGAAAAAAGGGGCCTGGTTTTCTTTTTTATTATTATTAGTATTGGCAAATACTATCATTTTTCCAGCCTTTCTCCAAATGCCCTGAAATTGATACCCAGAAAGGCTAAAAAACTGTAGTTCAAGATGTCTTTTGTGGGGTTACCTTTTGACAAATGCCAGCTTTGGTACAGCAGGGTAACACAGACCCCAGAGCAGGTGCCATGCTCAGCCCTGGGTGCCACAGAGCCCCCTGCCTCATCTTCTCCTGCTGTACAAGTTCTGCCTGTACCCCCACTTTAGCCTGAAGGCACCAGGGATGGAGGAGTTTATGCCAGAGCTGGAATCTAGCACACTCCCCATGCTAGGCAGTTTGTGCAACAGCAACAAGATGGAATAACTGAGAAGAGCCATCAGCTTTTACAACTTATATTTACAGCAAGTTCCAACTTCCTTTCCTCCACCAAGAGAAAAAAAAAAATTGCCTGAAACAGAAATCTTAACAGTTTGTTCTAGGTTTTTTTTCAGTCAGGGGAAAAAAAGTTGCTCCCTCAGCAGGTTTGCAGCTCAAGATGGGCAGCAATAATTGCCCTAAGAAGCTGGGCAGCAAGGGCACAGAAATGCTGTCAGGAGTTCAAGAGGAGAATGAGCAGTGAAGGTCAGGGGACGGATGAGACAAACCTGGGTGGCAAGGATGAGCAGAGGCAGCCGGATGTTTGGATGGGCACAGCGCTGACAGTGAGGCACACCTACAGGGACAGTCTGGGCTCAGAGGTGGCAGCTCAGATTTGAGGGAAAAGCACAGAGTGTATGCCAGGGTCTGACAGGCACCAAAAGCAAAGATCCTTCACAGCACCCAAGCCTTTCATTCGGCTCAGTGCTGCGGCCCCGCTGCCTATTGCGATGACAGCCTCCACTCATACTGAAGCAAGGGCACCTGCAGTCCAGGCGCACAAGTGATGCTGCCACGACTCTTGCGCCGATTCCCATGGGAACGGTCCAGGAGCAGGGGCGGTTTCTGGCCTGATGAGCCCGAAGGGAAAGACTGGCGAGCTCTGAAAACCATTGAGGATCCCTGCAAAAGCAGCGACGCCTCTGCCACAGATCCCGCAGCCCCATCCTGCCCACTGCAAGGGTGCTGGGTGCCGAGCCCACCCCTAAGGACTTTTCATCCCAACTCATAATGAGGCCGACTTCTCTCACGCAGCGTTTCCATAGCAACAAAGGGGCGATTCTAATCTCCAGCACAAGGGACGCGGCGAAAACGACACGGTTCGGAGCTGGGGGGCTTGTAGGGGAGCGCTGAGGCTGCGGCCCCCCCCGGCCGGCATCCCCCGCAGCGGCAGCGGCGCGGGGCCAGCACCACCCCGCGGCCACCGCCGCGCCCGCAGCGGCCCCGGGCGGCACTCGGGACCGGCCCGCCCAGGGCCCGGCCATCCCGGCTCCCGAGGCTGCCGCACAGGCACCCCAGGCTGCTGGAGCATCCGAGCGCCCAGGCTTTAACCTGGCGGGGGCAATGGGAAGGGGGGATTGCTGTCCTCTGCCTCCAGGTCTGGCAGGGAAGGGGAAAGAACAACCCCGGAGTGGGAGCGGGAATTCGATTCAGCTGAACGGGCTTGGAAGAACCACCCGGGCGGGCGGCCTGCCCTGAAGCACAGGCGGGATGGGAAGCAAGCGCTGTCCCCTCTCTCTCTCCCGGCAAGCTGCACAGGACAATATCCTAATTCAGGGTGTGCTGCTCAATTGCTTAGCAGGGGTGGTAAGCATCAAACCTCCTTCCTCAGCCCCGCCATGACAGATCCAGCAGAGGGGAACGCACACTCTGCTTGGTTCACTGCAGTCTAAAGCAGATCCCCAGTAAAAAAAAAAAAAAAAAAAAAAAAAAAAAAAAAAAAAAAAAAAAAAAAAGTAAAAAAAAAAAAAAACAANAAAAAAAAAAAAAAAGGCAGAATGTAAAATAAGTAGACCAGCACATAAAAGAGCAAAGCACACGGCTTGGAGCAGGGCTCCTAGGTAGTCTGTTAATATAAGTAGTTGAAGTATATATAAGTAGCTGTCCCAGAAACAGCCCTTGCTTATGCTGGGTGAATACCAATAGTAGGACTGTGGTTCTAATATCACTTCAGGGGCTCACTAGCACTGGCACCTGTGCAAAATAAGACTTTCATTTTCCCTGGCCACATCCTTGAACAACATTTCTTGTCTTCCTGGCTGTGACATTAACACTGATATATCATCCCAGTACCTTACTCAGGCCTGCAAAAGGTCTCCAGATCCCACAGAAGGGTAAACAGAACCCCGAGACGGGCTTTTGTTCACAGCATCATTCTCCAAAACAAACCAAAACATACACACAACACCTTTAGAAATTTTATTTCTGAAAAGTTTTATTTTATTTTATTAGAAATTACAAAGCAACTCTCTCCAGGAGAGAATGGGAAAAAACCCAACCCTGAAATATTTCCAAGTAATTTTGTTTCATATGAACGCAAAGCAAAGTTAACATATTTCTTTCACATGCATGTACAAAAACATTTTAAGTAATACATCCTTCACACATAACATGTGCATTAGTCTCAGAACTGAGCACATAATCAGATTGGCCTCACCTACCCTACCTAATCTCATTCTCCTGTTTTCTTTTTAAGTTGTACATTTCTATGCAGGAAACATCTCTTTTTCTGCACAGCATTATGCATATTCAAATTAGCATGGCTGGCCTTGGAATTAAATCACTAGGTAGCATAGTCTGACATAAAGCTGTACACATAAGTTGTTACACTGCCATTTATACAGCGAACTTTACTGGATACCAGGCAAAACTCTTCAAAAGGAATAAAAAGGTATTGCTGGAGGGAAAAAGGAATATGATGCACAGCACTCTCTCAACTACAATCCTGTATGATTCCTATGCAAAACACTTCAAAAGCCAAGTAATTTACAGATCTTGCTCTGCAAATTGATAAAGTCCCTACCAATTCCAATCATGGCAAAATAAATCACTATAAGACATCAATGCTACTGGATATGGACATGGTCAATATTCAATATTCCCATTTTTCATCCACCCACTTTTGGAAGAAAAAGGAGAAAGATGAAAGAACTGTAAAAACTGCAGACTATTGAAGCAGGTAGGTCAGCAGAGTGCTTCACCAGCCATCAGCAAGAAACAGAAACTGTGAGAGCAGAGCTTCATTCCAACCCACTGCATAACCTCACTGTGGTGTAAAATCTGGGGATTACATGGTCAATGAACACACCTCACTAGTTGCCCAAGGCTGCATTAACACCTAGCAAAATCTTATTGGATTCATCAAAAGAGCATATTGTCTGTGTCTGACTTTGTGAGCTAGTTTTTAAATTTCACTATTTCATGCATGATGGACACCACTGTAAATCTAAGAACCATAAATGTTCAGAGGTGAAGGGCTCACCCAGAAGGTAAAGCTTCCACATGCATGAAAGGAAACGTCAAGCACACAAAAGTCAGCTGCAAACCTTAGGACAGTGGAGGAACAGGAGGTACAGCTATTACTCTGCCTTCATTTTTAAGTGTATAAGCAATGCTGATGGGTTTCTCAGCTCTGCATAAACATGCACCCCAAAGAGAATCAATAGCACTTCTCCCTTACACTGCAACAACACAGCTGACTCAAAAGACCGTGAATATGCACCGCATTTAAATACACTTGAACACTCAGGCTTGGCTCATTGCAGAGTGTGTGTTACAGGGTGAAATGGTTGTGGAAAAGGGAAGTTAAATACAAAAAAAATCACAAAAGTTAAGACAGAACATCTGCACATGAACAATACAGAGAAAGCACTTAAGATTAACACTTAGAAGGTTTAACCAAAGCCCTGGAGAACACCAGATTTTCATTTTTAGCCCACTTGAAATCTTGCAAATGAGCAAGCGACGTCGGCAGCAGTCACTGTCACTTGGCTCCCAAAAATAGTGCACTGGACTTTGCCTAAGTGTCCTGGCTGCCAGAACACTACTACAAGATCCAGTTTGCAAAGCACCTACAGAGACAGGCCCAGTGACAGGTGTTCTCACAGAGTGTCAGAGACAAGGGGTAAATCAGGCTGAGCCTCAAGGCCCCACCCTGGCACATTCTGTGTGCTGTGGGGAATGCTGGATCTGCTGGTTTAGCTGAGATGGCCAGCCTGCTCTTAGGCCTGTACTACCACTTGAACAGCAAGCTCTAGTGAATGGGCAGAAAAGGAAAAAGCACTGGCCCAGCAGGAGGAAGGCTCTGATTCCCATCCAGGAGAGGCTTAAGTCACGTCACTTAACCCATACACTGACAGTGTGGACGTCTTCAGCTGAGGTAGTCAAGTTGAACTCACTTTATGGGCACAGAGAGGAAAAACAGACATTTCTAAAAATGCTATTCATTCAATCTGCTTTATACTTCTACCCCAAGGCCAAAAGGACAGTGACCTAAGAATATTTCTCCTCAGCTGCAAGTGTGGCCCAAAGGAACAAGTTTAGATGCAGACATCTAAAGCTGAGTGAGAAGGTACCACCCCAAATGCCCTCCTTGTACCCGGGCAGTACAGCAGAGCTGTGCTGTACTTCTTTGTGATCAGCAATTTTGCTTAAAATCTGTGTCATATAGGACTTTTCAGTGACCATCTAAGCATTCTCCAGCCAGCAACAGTCCAGCTGAAGTGGAATAAAAGCTTGCAGCTCTCACAAAACTCCCTGAAAGATTATTGCACTGTTTTCTTGCAGAGTAACTAAATCTCAAACACACTTCTAAAAGGCAAATATTACTATTCTTTTTTTACAGCTGAGAAAACAGGGACATGGCAGCTTGGCTAATGGTAACTCAGGGGGAATCAAAATAAAGATTTCCTGGTATGCTCTTCTGCTACTGACTAGACTCAAAATAGTGAGAATTTACCCCCCAGGAGAGAGCTTTAAAACTCTGATGGACAATTTTAACTTCATTGTCCATAAAAGCCTATGGTCACGCATTCTTATTAGACATTGAGGAATTTTATGTTTGGATTCCACTTCTATAAAGTGGAAGAGAAATACAGTTAGGAAAAAAGAATTAAGGCTAGGCATGTAATACAGAAACAAAAATACTGTGCCTGAAGCTCATTCTTTCAAAAGATAAACCTGCAATTGTAAAGATAAATGGTAGGTTTGGTATATTTCCCTCAACCGTCCCAAGGGGTTACAGGTATAAAGCCAGTTTAAGTGGCTATTCATTCTTGATTCATGTTCATTCTAGCTCTTTTGAGAGAGAGACACACTGAATCAAGTTAAAGACTGAGTTGATCAACTGAGGATTGCGCAGAACAAAAAAAATGCCATCAGTCAGCTGAGCCATAAAAGCAAGCAGCAAAATAGATTCTGTTTCAGACTAAGTTGTCAAGATAACAACCTTGAATATGAAAGCTCAACCAGCCTGAAGTTGCTGCACTCAATCCAACGACAGCAAAGGAAAAGTTTGTATTGCCAGTACAGGTTCACACCATTAGTAAAGCTGTTTCATTCTCTTCAGAAAACCATTCTCTTCATCACCTTCCCTGAATAGATGATCAAGTAATCAACCAGGGAGTAAGTTCTGCTGGTCTTGTTTCTAACAAGGAAGAATTGGTGGAGAATGCAAATGTCTTGGCTGCAGAAGACATAGAATTGTGGCATTTAAAATCCTGAGAAATGTGTACTAGACAGAGTCCTGGACCTTTAGGTCAACATATTTTGGTTTATTCAAGGAATGTCTCAGCAGAATTTCACAAGGGAAATTCTGTCCTGGCTGCCCAAAGGAACCCAAGTGTGCTGCTTTATCTTCAAAGACAGTCTTCTCAAAGTAAAAAAACAAGTCCTTTCTGACAAACAGAAATTACAGCAGGCATGACAGAAGGCCAGCACAGATGACTGAGGAACTCCTGACTGATCCCAAATACAAACAGAAAGGTACACAGAAGTGGAAGTGAGGACAGGCTGGCCAGCAGAGATAGAGAGACACAGCCCATGCAGGCAGAGACAGAATTAGGAAAGCCAAAGCTCAACTGGGGCTAAAACTGATAAGAAATAAGAAATGCTTCTTTAAGTACACCGGAAGCAAAAGGGAGGTTAAAGAAAATACGCTTTACTGTTCAACAATGCAAGCAGTATAGTAATAAAAGGATGCTTTTTGTACTTTCAGGCTCATGTACACAACATGTTTTTTACCTGTTTTCACTGATAAATTCTGCTTTAAGGCCTTGCCAGGTCCTCGAGCCTTCCAGTTGTAGGCATGCAGGAATAAAGCATTGCCTACAGCAGAGGAAGGCTGAGTTAGTGAGAACATAGGCCCATTGACACCAACAGGCTGAAGGTGAAGATACTGAGGGAGCTGGCCAATGCAATGGCACTGTGAGACCTTGCTACAGCATCTTTGCACCGTCATCATCACCACCAGCGACGGCTCTCCAACTAAAATACCCTGACTGAGGACTCTCTTGCTGCCCACAACAGCCAGCAAGCAGGCAGCCAGCACACTGAGGGAAATTACTGTTCCTCTTTATTCAGCAATTGAGAGACAGTGTTTGGAAGATGGTGTCCATTTTTGTGCTCCCCCTTAGCAGGGCACTGCAGCAATTTCAGTGGAAGGTCACAGAGCCGGTTTAGGGGCTGGAGCACAGGATGAGTAAGGAGAGCTCAGGCAACACGGTTTCTCCACACTTAAGAAGAGAAAAGGCTAAAAAGAGATCTCATTGTATATAATCCCTTAATAACTGTCTTAGAGAAGGCAGTCAGACTCTTCTCAGAGGTGAACAATGACAGAACAAGAGGAGGTGAATGCAAGCTGGAACATAGGAAATACCAGCTAGATGCAAATATACTCTTCTTCTTACTGTGAGAGTTGCCAAATATGGGAAAATGTTGCCCAGAGAGATTTGGCATCACTATCCTCGTAGATACTCAAAACTCAAATGGACAAAGCCCTTAGCAACCTGCTCTAACTGGCTGAGATCTAGCAGGAGGCTGGAGTAGAAATGCCACAAGCTCCCTTTAAACCAAACTATTCAATGGTTTTGTAACTTAGAAAATCTCCGCACAACTACTTTTCACAGGCACATTCCTGATTAATCTGCCAAAGCAAGCCATGCCACCATCAAATGTAAAGGGTGATCTTCAGTCTCATGAATCAGGATGGAGTACAGAAGCCAGCAAAGAGGGGAGCTACACATCAGACCTCTCATAGTAATATTATGCAGGTCCCTCACACACCGGGGCCAGCCCTGTGTTGGAATCACCACAGTACTCTACTAGTTTCTTTCAAGTGTCTGTTGCACACTATCAGGACTAAATAAAAAGACCGTTCCTTTTCACATCTTCTTCATTTTTTTCTTGCAGCGCTGGTTGAAGACAGGTGAGGATCCCATTAGGCTGTCAGCAGAATGAGAACCGTAGCTGCTCTCAGAGCCATTGGGGCTTTGTGGCATCCCAGCTTCACTCATGCCTGACATTGGTTCCTCAAAGACATCACTGCCTAGGACTCCATGGCCATGTACATTGGTCTCCTCATTTTCCTGTGGCTCCATTTTCACCTGTGCCAAGTTCCACAGTGGGGAAGCATTCACCTCAGCCCCTAGAGAAGGAAAAAGCACACAGTAGTAACTGAGTAAAAATATAAATCAAAACAGCAGCAAAGGTAAAGATGGAGCAAAAACAAAGCCACAGGTTAACTATGCTGGGGGAAAACAAACAAAACACATCAAGCACTGTGATCAATAAAAAATATCTGTTGATTTATTTAATAGCCCAGCAATTGCCACTCCAAAAAATATGATGTTATCCTTTCACTGTTAGCCTCCATGTGATTTTCTCACATCACTCTCAGAAGGAGTGTCCAGCAGCAATGAGTACACCACCAGCACGTGGACTAGACCCTGCATAAGCAGGACTTCGAGGCAGTCCAGAAGGTTACATTACAAGGTCCTTGCAACTGTCAGACATCCTGGGCTTATGCAGAGGAGGTGAAGTGAGCAGGCAGAGGAGTAGGTAGATGAACAGTCCCAAACACCACTCTCAGCACTGAAATGCAGGGACATCAAAGCTGCAGTCAGCCACCTGCCTGCCTGCCTCCTTCTACTCAACACCCACAGGTCTCATCCCATCCTTCAGCAGAACAGAAAGAAATCCTTTTGGCTCAACCTCACTGGGAAACAGCTCCCCCGGCCTCGCTTCTGTGTAAAACATTTCTGGACTAGTGTGCAATCTGAGCACTGATTGAGAATTTTCTGTACAGGATTACCAAACCATATTCCTTAACAATAGCAAATGTTTTCTCCCCAAGAGAAGTAATTACAGATGGCATTATTTCTGTTTAAGTTTAAAGTGAGACAAAAATCCTATTAAAAATACACTAATTGGTCTCCTTGCTGAGATGGGCATAAACAGACCAGAAGTGAATAAACTGTGAATTCTTCTCTCTCTTGTGTGGGGTTAAGTTCATGTGGAAAATTAAAAAAAAAAAAAAAATCCACTAAAAAAACAATAAACAAAACAGGAAACCATTTTCAGTAACTTTTCCAAACTTCATGTCCCAAAGAACATGGCTACAGTTTGAAAGTACAACCAAAGCTCTTGTACTGAGCCAAATCTATGACCATTCCCTATTATCAATATACTAGTAACAATAGGCTGTTATTAGTGGAAATTACAAAGAGGACAAACGTTCCAACAAGTGTCTGTGCCAAGAATTCTCCTTTATGAGGAATGCAGGAATCTTTTCCAGATTAGCTTAGCCAAAATCAAGGTTTGTGAGACCTTTTTGATAACACAGCCTACATTAGCTCAGTTGCCTTAATGGAAGTCCTTCCTATGTTAATCATAAGTAAATGTATCCCTCTCAATAACAATGGATACATCATGAAAATGCTATTGGTTCCAGAGTTACAGCTCCAGTCAACATAATAATCAAAGGTGTCCACTAAACTAAACTGTGTCTTTCCTTCATCAATTGCTCTTCATAACTCAGCCTTATTCCTTTCAGCTCTGTCACCTGTCACCAAGAGTGTCACTAATGACTAAAAGCACTTAAGCATCAACACAGGATGTTTCATCTTCAAAGCACTTTAACTTCAAAGTACTTCACAAATAAGCTAATCTTCGTGTTATCCTGAGAGGCAGAGGAACAAGGAATAATTTTGCCTCCATTTCTCCAACTGCAATGAAAGTAAGCAGCCAGCTCACAACTGCAATGTCAGACATCCACAAAAACACAGGAAGAACATGGAAGGCTGTAATGAGAGTTTTGCCCTCAGACCCTGAAGCCTCTCTGCCCTCCCTGCAGGCCTCACACCTGCATTTCGAGATGGCGGTGTTCTAATTGCAGCAACTTTTTCTTGCTCCTTAGGATATTACAACTCTCCAGCCTGCCCAGGTCTAGACTGGAACTTCTCACAGATGAGATTTCCAAAGGCTCTTGTGAAGTGAAGAGGGATTTTCAGGGAGGAACAGAGCACTTGTATTCTTAATTAGAAAACATCAATTCTGTATCAGAGAAGCAAGAGGCATTTAATATACAGCTGGCGTGCTAACCCCTGGGTCTCAAGTGGTAGATGCTAATACTGAGTCTTACAGATGAATTACTTGCTACCCTGGATGGGCTAAAGGAATCTGCTGTTCTTTCTCCCACAAAATTGCAAATACTTCACATTTCAGTGGTATGGAAAACAGTATGAGTTTTCAGAAAAAACATTAGATGGATTTATGTTTTTTAAAACTCATCACAAATGCAAAAAAAACTAATGGACTCAGAGGTATACGCTAACCTCATGATATATGCTGCTTAGCTTAGAGTTAATAGGAGGACAAGCTTCATTGTTTTTTAACCAGATTTTTAGGTAAAACAGTTATTATTGCAGGGACTTACAGAGTTCAGACAGTTCTATGCAAAATCTAAATTGCCTCTTTTTCATTCCAGGACATTCAGCTTCCCCAAACAGTGAAGAGAATGAAACTTCCATGTAGATACAGAGCAGGCGTGGCCATAGCAGATTCTCCTGTGCTTGCCATCAGCGTGCTTCAATGCCATGAAGGGATGGCACTTGGAGGAAAAGAGTGCAATCTCCATAACTCCACTAATTCACTCACCATTTCACTTTCCATGGCCTCAGCCAAGTACAGCAGGCTTTGGGATAGAGACAGCAGGAGGGATTCCCAGGAGCCCATTTCACACAAATCACTGATAAACTTTGAGAAAACAGTGACTGTCATCACCAGGGTAACTTCTGAATATAAGGACAGCACCAGGTACCATTCATATTTCCAGAATTCATTCAGTGCTATGTAAGGAACACAGTTTTCAAGTTGGCAGGAATATGAATCTCTGGACACAAATCCAAATCTAACCAGGGGAAACAAGATCATACAGGTCTACTGAAGGACTGTTTCCAGGAGAAGCAAGAAACTCCTACCTGAAGTCTGTGGGGAAGCTTCTACTTCCAAGTTGGCAGAGAAGCGCTCACTTTGAGCTCCAAGTACTCCAACAGGCAGAGACTGGTCACCAGAAGCCAGATCTCCTTCCAGCTCTTCACTTATGGGGAAAGTAATATCACTAACAGGCTCCTCCTTAATCTTCACAGGTTTTGTGTCTTCTGCTGCCTTTTCAGGGTTCACAATCTTCTCATATTCTTCAGAGAGCTGCTTGCTAACCTGTCAAAGATCAGCAGGTTAAAAAGAGGCCAGAAGGGCAAGAGTGACTTCAGAGGCTCTGATGGCAATTACATTGCAGTGCACTCTGTTCCCTGAACATTATTAACATCTGACCTGAATGAACAAGTAAACAACTTACTAGCTACACAGGAGATTTTTTTTCCCCTTTAAGTGCACCTTCTGTCCTGTAACAAGGGACTTTAATAAGAGGTTTAATCCAATAACATCTGACTGATAAATATGAGCACCTTTATTTTACAAACAGAGAAGATGAGGCTCAGATATTTAAACAGAGCATGAAACAAAAGGAAAGTGTCTCAGCCTTACTGTTTAGTTCTACCTATAAGACTGTCCCCATCCTCCAGTAACAAATTCACCCCAGCGTTAAAAACCAGGCACCTCAGATCTTCAACAGCCCTGTAGCCACCACTGGGCAAAGCCTGAGTATATTCTGTCAGATTCACAGCAAAAAACACCAAAGTTTTCTCCAGTTAGAGAAGTTAAACAAATACAGGAATGAGATTTAGAACTACCCTGTACTTCCAGAAACCTAACAACAGTAAACAATTAAATTTAAACATTTCAGATTTCATCTGCTTGTAAAAAATACTAAAACCCAACAGTCAGTGGCCTGTGCTCAGGAAAATCTCAAGACTTTTTAACAGCAGAAGCAAGGAAGAAAAAAAATAGCAAAGTCTATTTCCCCCTCCTAGATATACTTCCAAACAAAGGGGCAACTGTGGACCTCAGTCCTGCATAAAGAACAATGATTGTTAAGACCATGATCAGCTGCAGGGTGAGAGTGAACTGTTGAACAGAATGATGCAGAAAATCCAGATTCCAAAAGGACACAACAACTGAACAAAAACATTTGAAAAAAAGAATGAACCGAACTGGTATTTTGAGCAGGAATTATTCCAACAAAGACAACTCTGTAGGATGTTATTTTTATATAAGGAGAAGATAGCACCTGTGTGACAACTCAGATCAGCAAAATACTACCCCACACTCCTAAAGCTTAAGGAAGTCACTCCTTGCTTAAGTGAACACAAATCACTCTATAGCCCAGAAATGTATGTCTGCTTACATGTTTTCCAAAATTTTAACTAGCCAAATATCCCAGTAAAGGAGAAAATTCAGTTCATCAGTCAGTTCCGATTTTACCTCTACTTGATATTTTTGACTGGGTAATTCAAGAGCTGGAGGACTCAAATTCAGGCAAGCCATCAGCAGAGCATCTTTAGTATCACTAGGAAGACAAATAAAGGGCTCTGTCTTCCAGTCAAAAATTTCATGTTCTCTTTTCTCTGATGACTCCTCTCCACACCCAGGAGGTTTTCCAGTCAGATTTCCCCTCAGTAAGACTCAGGACTTGCCCCAGGAATAAGCAGCTGTAGCAGGGGTACCTTTCTCAGTCCTGCCAGCTCCCTAAGGCCCTTCTCACCTGAAGCATGTAGCTGTGATAGTCCTTAATGCGGTGCTGCCAGAACTTCTGCAGCGAGAGCACGCTGCCAATGCCCACCTCGTGGAAGACCTGCTCCATGACGTCAGGGAAGGGCGTGTGCCCGAGGCGAGCCTCCCGGTCCACGGCGAAGCGCAGCAGCTTGGTGAACTTGAGGCAGTACTCGTGGGCAATGTCAGTCAGGGTCTCCAGCACGCTCTCGTTGGCGCACTCGAAGCCCGTGTGTGCCAGGATGGTGGCCATTGACTGGTACAGAAGCTGCCGGCAGGAGGACCAACTCAGCTCCGTCACTGGCTCCCCTTTTCCTCTAAGAAACACAAAAGACAAAAATAGCACACTTTCAAGAATCTGAAGGACTGTATCAGTTGAAGAGAGACTGTCAATAAAAAGGCGATGTACAAAGGGAAAGCAGGGGGTTTGGGGTTCTCCACAGACTCTCTGTTACATATGAACACTACTTAATAAATATTTATCTGCTTTTCCTTCTTCCCCTCCATCCCAATCAGCACTTCCAAGTTTCATTTTCCTTTCTTATGCCACAAGATTCTTTGGGTGATTCATGAATGTGGGATGCAAATCTTCTGAACCCTTAAGCATCTACCTTCCCACCCAAGAGCTTTTTTCCTGGAGACGTGAATTAAATGGGTCCTTGATACAAACAAAAAAAAAGGCATTTCAACTAACATGAATGCAAATAATTTCCCCTCTCAGTTAATTACATTGCTCTTTCTTATTATCTCTGATGTCATAGGCCTAATAGTCAGATACAAAGGCTTCTGGGATAGACAAGATTGGAATTTCTAAAGCAAAAGACACACATAAAAAAGCAAGAAATGGGACACACATATATTTCATAGAGATACACTGCAGCCAAAAAGACTGTTTCTCTGCTCTCATTTCCAGTGGTCACTAAGCGTGACACTGAAAGAAGTATCCCCCTATGCAATCGAAGATGTGAACAACAAGCCCTGGGAGGAGGCCTGGAGAAGTTTGGCCATAAAGCACCATTCTTTGGTCTTGGGTTTAAGACCTCCCTCCTCTGTTGCTAAGCAGGAAGGAGTGATTGCACAGGATAGAGGAGATGGAGAACAAATGACATGAGCACTTCAAACATCATTCACTTATAATCAGCCAATCAAATTTTTCATCAACATGAGTTAAAAAGAGATATTCCCCAGAGGAGTTAAGGCAAGGCCTCTGACAGGGAAACACATCTACCAGATTTCTCAACTTACAATTAAGTGCATGTAACCTATTTGCCCGTATCAGTCACATGGACTTCAAATGCTGATGTCAAAAAATCAAATTGCATTACTGCTAAGTATGATACTCATACACTTTTTTTACACTCCATTCAGCACCAGGGGCAGAATTGAGCTACCAATTTCACTCTTCATTTGTTTCTGATCAATTTCTCCCAACATCTTCCACATGGCACCCAGAGATTCTCCTCGCTGTTACCCTAGATTACCTGTGGATCACCACACGCTCTTTTCAGTACAAGGACCTGATTTAACAGCACACAGACAATATTGAAGGCTTGGTAAAATTCTCACTACTCTGTCTCTCCAACAATTCATGAGTTATTCAGAGCTGACACATAGAAAACACAGCAGTAAAGCTACTGAAACACGGCTGTAAAAAAGTGGAGTGAAAAGGAAGGTGAAACTTAAGAGCTATCAGGATGAAAATAATTCATTTTTAAGAACACCAGTGTAACATTTTCTGATTATTCAAATAAAGGGGGAATCACACTATATTAAGTGGCATATGATCACATTTTAAGTAGATATTAAGAACAGTATGTGAATCTCAGGTCATGGATTCATTCCAATAATTAATTGATGGAAAATGACTAGCATCCCAGTTTCTACTCAATTATGTAACTACTTTGCAAAGAAGACAGCAGGCACCCTGACAAGATGAATTAAAAGATCATCAGTTTCTTTATAAGCCAAGTGTCACCCATACTATTTTTACATCTCCCTCAATCCCCCCCTCCACCTCATCAGCAGAATTCTGAAGTTCACAAACAGCCATATGTCTCACACAACACCCAGACCAAGAGTTCACAACAGAAATAAACAACCATAAAAGAAAATCAAACAGAAAACAATCTTTAAAATTCATGTCTATAAAAAAGAATATCTTTTTTTTGATATAAAGGACATACCCAGCTGTCCAGCAGCCAGCAGTGGAGACCATCTTATGCTACCAAAATTAAATGTCAAGTTACTATTAAAATAGAGATATTCACTAAAAACATTGTGATGTTTTTAGACAGATTTTGGCAATCCCAAAGAATATCCCTAAGGATACCTAGTCACTTGCAAAGTAGAGTAAAACAATCATTGCATACCACTGCTCAGAAGCAGCAGAGAATACTGTGTCTCTTGTAAACTCCTAGAGGAAAAGAAACTAATTGTGAGCATTAAAATGCAGCTAGGTCATTATGCTGGAAGGCACATAATCAACTTGAAATCTAATCAATTAAAAACAGAGAGGAAAGACATTTCAGGTACTGTACTCAAATCCAAATCTCCATCTTTTGCTCTTGGTAAGGCAAATCAATTTGGTTTTGTTTTTTCTTATGTTTTCTTCTCTTGTTTTCCTGTTTCTCATAATAAACAACAGAGAAATATGACTAAAAGCCAGAACAGAGAGCAAAAATTGAAATGTTGTTGTAGATGTTAATAGAAACCAACAAAGAAAGTAATTTTTCTTCATCTCCTTTAAATTCCAGGTACCCTCTGGTATGAATGCACATGAACAAAAACAGTCATATAGACACATTTAAGTTGAAAGCCGTTATCTAATGTCAAGCCTTCCCAAAAAGGACAAGCAAACTTCTTTTTTTCCCTGATGATCACAGCTAAGGAGCCTTCGTCTTAGATTTCATCCAGATACTCAGTACCAAAAAAGCACCCATCCAGGTATTATCACTGCTCAGAATGCCACCCTCTGCAGCATTTAAGTTCTTGACCTGAAAGAATATATCTTATCTCGCTCATATATCTACAAGTAAGCACGAGTGCTTTAATCCCTGAAGTTTTGTCACCAGAGATTAACAGGACAGGGAATTAGGCCTGTGATGTGGAGGCAAACCCTCTACAGAATATATAGTATGAAATTTATCACAAATACTGGCCAACTTAAGACACACATATTTTGTATTTCTAATAGAGTGCTATATATTTTATATATGGGTCACCAACACTCAATGATTTTCCAGACAGAAATCTACCTGTCAAGCTACAAATTCATTCGATCCAAAGGCCAGTCTTCTCCTACCACTACCAAAAACATGCAGAACTTCACAACAGAAGACATGAAAATAGTGTCCATTTATACCAACCAGACTTATTTTCTCATTTAGTCAATTTTCAGAACTCACAGAAGGCCCACTTTCCTTGTCAGTCAGTTAAATGACAACAAGCCACGCCACAAAGGCAGCACAATCCATTTCTCCAAGCTCCTCTCCTGTAAGGCTGTTTTTCTCAGAGGGAAGGGGAGGAACTGTCTTCAGGGGACAGGCCAAGTCAGCACAAGGATCAGCAGCTGAGGTTCAATCACTGCAGGAATGGATTGAAGTGCCCTGCTCCCTCCTAGGTGAGCATAAGCCAGCAGCAGATGGAGGGAGGGACTGTTTTTCCTATGAACAGGACAATTTGATGAAACATTATGCTGTGAAGTTGAATTCCTACCAAATGAGCTGCAACAAGGCTGCTTTAGAGCCATTTTCACAAAGAAGTAAAATGAAGGAGAACATTGTAGAAACAAGATACACTAGTCAGAGAGAGCACCAAAGAATACAGCACACTAACCCAAACCAGAAGGTTGATTTCTTTCAGGAAAGAACATTTTTACACCTCATCCTGGGTAAATCTCTTTTTAAATACTTCTGCTATGTCTACAGAAGGCTGCAAAGATATGAAAAGAAATTGCTCAATAGATAATGGCAAAAATAAATTTGGTCCCAGTGGAATAATCCAGACCAGTCAGCTTAGGAATGGGCTAAGCCAAATCACTTAGATCATCAGGGGAAGTGTCTTCTGCCCACTTTCATCACCCCTGCTCCAAATCCTTCCCTGCATTTAAAGAGAAGGATCTGGAGCAGTGCTGTCCCACGGACATGTACTCCTCTACTTCTGTACAGACATTTCTTCACTACAGGTCCTTCTGCCAAGAGCTGTCTTCCCACTGCAATCTCCAAATTTTGTTTACAGATTACCTGTCAATGCAGTCCAATGTGGCCAGGAATGCAAATGACCAAATGACTGAGAAATCTGTTAAGAACCCAAGCACACACACACAAGAAGAGGCACATGAGTAGGTCAGGCTCCTTTTGAAGATGGATGCATGCTAATCTGAGGAAGTTGAGCAGAGAAGATGGAAAAGCTAGCAGCTTTTTTTTTTCTTACCATATAACAGCTGCTAGCAGGTAGCAGCTGTTATATGGCAAGAGTCTCCTGTCAAAATGGTAGTTTCAAGTCTACAGTGCCTTACTCATTCTTCATCAATTACACTTTAAGCTTCTTTTCTATTTCTATACCAAGCAAAACCAAACTTTAATCCCTTATTGTGCATTCCAAGAACTGTAACATCACCAGGACCAGATGGTACTTCATCCAAGAACACTAAAGGAATGCAAGGACAAAATAGCTGAATAGCTATGGTGAGTCACCTCTTGCTTTAAACTGCCTTGGCCCAGGAGGATCAGAAGACAAAAATGTGAAAACATTTTCCTTTAATACCTTTAGAAGAGATGTGGAACACTGCAGGCTGGGAAGCATGGATATATTTTGGTGCATCAGGGAAATTCAAAGAACTAAAAGACACAGGAGTAAATATGTTATGCTCAGAAAGAACACAGAGAGCTTTTTTTTAAACTGAAAACCTGCTTCACAAACCTACCAGAGTCCTCCAAATCTATTAACAAGCAAGTAGATCAGAGACCTCCACTGTGGAGTCCAGGTTTTCCCTGGGGAATCTGTGCCAAAATCAACATATTTTTTTATCATGTTTTTTTAACATATTTATAAACAGTCTGGAAAACTGTAGGAGAAGAATAGTGTTGTGATTATAAAACAATTGTTAGTATAGACTGGGGGATTGATAAGACCAAACCAACTCACAAACAGCCATAAATAAAGCTCTGCCTCTTCCTCATCATAAGAGGAGGCAGGGGTTACACATACAGGGCAGGGCAGAGGAACACCAAAACAAACCCAGAGGACAACAAAATAAGAGACAAGGGGTCAGTGTGTCCAAGCACGAAAATGAGTAACAAGGAAACAGAAGAGGACAGGTCTACATTAACTAAATCTGTGGTCAGATTCAGGCTGGCTACTCTTTTTTTCCTTTATTCCCATATCTAAACATGCCTATGCACTACTTCTCAGACCCAGGCTACTGACCAAAAAAATGGAATTTAAATATGGATTTATCCAAATACTGTAACTCTGACAACCGTACTTCAGAAGGCAGCATAAAATTAAGCACTACCATGTTTTATCAGTGGGAAGAATGTTCTTCCTTTAATTTGGTTTTATACACTCAGAAGCATCAGCAAATCACAGAACTTCATTTTTTGCTACTAGAACAGCTGCTATTCTTAGTTCATGTGTCTCAAAACAGTTAAGAACAAACATGCAACAACAAACTCAAAGCCTTCGCCCTGGAAAAGCATAAATGTGTTTGGGTTAGCAAGCACACAATTAAATTCTAGAATACACTGTAGCTCATTATAAATCCACTCTGTCAGCCACAAAACACTGCATTTCAAAACTGTGTCTCCAGTTTCCACAACGTAGTCCTTACACTCCCCCACGTGGCTGACCACTAAATAACATTTCTTTACCCGGATACCAGAAACTCGGAAGGAAAAACAAAAAGACAAAGCAGCCCTCAAAACATGGCCAGAGCCACAGAAAACTGAACTTCATGCCGAAGACACTGTGGAGGACAGAACAGAACAATTCTCAGTTCTACAAACCACAGGGCCACAGTGCAGGAGTCACAGGCCCTGATGACTCTCACACAACTGTATTTCCCTTCAGCCCTCCCTGCTAATTACTTTGTATCATCTGAGAAGGATGACAGCGTTCCTCCAGAAACAGCACTAAAGAATCACTCTACTGTTCAGAGGCTCTCTTACCAAATGCAACATCTTTCAATAAAATGCATTTTATACAACCTCAGGCCAATAAAGATCTCAGTGGTATTTAACTGATAAATTATATTCCATCGCTGCACATTTACCCATTTGTAAAACTAAAATGTGTTATCCTCTCCTTCAAAATATTAATTAGTGCACACAGTAGCAAGGATCAATCCTTTAATTTAAATGCTCATAACCTACAAAGTATTGTAAAATCTTGCAAGAAATGCAACACCTCCTTGTGAAATTAGTGCCTGCCAAGAGGGACAGACAAGCAGTGGTGGCAATACTATTTAACCAAAGGCTGGCAGCACAGCTAGAAGCAGCACAAATATTCTTTACACTTTCTCCAGCTGGTGGAGCCAGTAGCAGAGACAAGAATTCCCTTCACTTGCACTCATTTCCAGCTCTGACTGGAAGACCACCAAACCAGGTGGAATGTAGCAGTCACCGTGTCACAGGTCCTGGGCCACTGAAATCTTACCAATATGTTATCAAATCATCTTTTCAGAACCTGCAGCTGAACAGCCAAAACCTAGTCCTGTGTTTTCTGGATTTTCAATTACAGTAACCAACTTTAGTTGTAAGTGACCTAAATAGAAGAGACTTCACATCCTGTAACTAAAACTGTCAAAATACCACTGACAAAACCATGCACACGCTTTTAGCGTAGCACTAACAAGACAGAAATCAGCACCATACATACACATTTTACAGACAGGAAGCAAAAGCAAGCAACGTGCATGTTATTCACACAGGAAAAATCCAAGTATTTCCTTTCTAAAGCCTGTTTTTATTTTACAGACAACTGCTTGACCCTTCAGTCTAAGGGAACCAACTTAACTACATATATATATTTTAAAACACTCAGCTTTCCTTCAGCCAAGAACCTAAAGAAATACCAACACACCTGTAGAAATCACTCTCGGGGTCACTGTGCCTCAGCTGAAATGGCATTTTGGGGGTTTTGCTATCCAGAGGAAGCAGGTCATCAGGGAGAGGTGGGGAGGCCGGACAAGAAGGCAGAGGTTCATTCTCTTCTGTTTTTATGCCCTCTGCTTGCTGCTGGTTTTGAGCCTGAGCGGCGGCGATGAGGCTGCGCAGCCGCCGGTTGTGCTGGATGAGCTGGATGGTGTGAATGGTGAGGCTGCAGGGCTCGGAGGGGATGTCCAGCATGGTGGTCGGACGGGGCTTGTTCGCAGACGGCTGGTGCAGAGGAGGATCCTGGACTTCCACAGTCCGAAACTCACGCTGCAGCAGGTCAAAGGAGCTGCGGTTGGCCTGGCTGGAGGAAACCGGGATCTCGCCCCAGTATCGCAGCATTTTCACATGGGCCACCTGTCGTACTCAGGGCCCAGAAGGCGGCTACCAAATGCTGCGGGCACAAAGGACCCTTGTCACAGGGAAAAGCACTTTGGGGGGCAGCAGACACTGGAGCTGGGATGACGCCCCAACCAACTCAAGTGACGGCTGCCAAGCAGGCTGTCGCTCAGTGCCTCGCTGAGCAGCGCGGTGTCCCCCGCGGCATCACGTTGCCACTCTGGCTGTTTACAGATCGCATCGCGGCTTTTCCTGAGGGGAGAGGGGGCAGAAACAAACGCACTCGTGAGACGGAAATTGTTTCTCTGTGTAACAAGGGCCGGTGTGGGCCCACCTGGGCCTCGCTGAGCGGGACCCGCGGCGTGGAAAAATCCCGGGGGCCGCACTCGATCCGCTCGCCACTCGCCCTCTTTCCCTCCCCGGGCCCGCGGCTGCCCCGCACCCCAAGCCCGCGGCTCGCCCGCCCCCCGCCTACCCCTCCGCTCCGCTCCCCTGCCGGCCGCCCAGCCGGAACTGCGTGCCGGTCCGCCACCGAGAGCGGCTCCCCGGCCACCCGCGCTCCTCCAGCCCGGAGCAGGGAAGCGCCCGCCGCCGCCGCCGCCGCCGCCGCGCCCGCCACCGCTGCCGCCCTCCCT
>VYXF01006360.1:148835-168056 GCA_013397295.1 Polioptila caerulea | reverse complement strand
GCGCTACGAGGAGCCTCCGTGGGGCAGCCGCCCGCCCGCCGGCGCCGGGTACGGGCTGGAGGTGCTGAAGGGCGGCGTGCTGCTGGGCTCAGTGCGGCTGGAGGACAGCAGCTGGTTCCTGGTGGGGCGGCTGCCCGGCTGCGCCCTGTCCCTGGAGCACCCGTCGGTGTCGCGGCACCACGCCGTGCTGCAGTACCGCGGCGCCGGCTGCTCCCCCGACGACCCCAGCGGCGCCGATGCCGCCGGGTTCTACGTGTACGACCTGGGCAGCACCCACGGCACCTTCCTCAACAAGGCGCGGGTGCCGCCCCGCACCTACTGCCGGGTGCGGGTGGGCCACGGGCTGCGCTTCGGTGGCAGCTCCCGCCTCTTCCTTCTGCAGGTGCGCCGGGGTTCGCGCTCGGGCGGCTCCGCAGCGTGTGCGGGGTGGTAAGGGCTGGCCCGGATCAGGCTCGGGAATTTTCCCGGCTCCATCGGGTATCTGCCGGAGATCGGAGGCGGTTTGGAAGCAGCCTAGCGCTGCCGTGGTTGTTTTACTGGGAGAAAAGCTGTGGGTGTCTGCTGCCGGCTCTGCAGCGAGGTGTGGGCCTGCGGGTTTCTGCTGATGTGCAGTGAGTGCAAAAGGCATTTCTCTCCAACAGTGCGGTGTGTTAGGAATGTCTTTCTGACAGCGTAATGCCCCAGTAAATAAAAAATTACTANCTGCAGCGAGGTGTGGGCCTGCGGGTTTCTGCTGATGTGCAGTGAGTGCAAAAGGCATTTCTCTCCAACAGTGCGGTGTGTTAGGAATGTCTTTCTGACAGCGTAATGCCCCAGTAAATACAGAATTACTATTTTTTTGTGCACAAGGGGAGTAGGCACACTTCAGAAGCTGCTCGTTCCTCAGATTCACCCGTGTAGTTCTGACGGGAAATTTTGCCCTTAGCCTTTTAATTACAGTTATATGTGAGATGGATCTGACTGCAAGTACAAAATAGTGCTTCTTTCTCCCTGCCCTGCTTTTGAAAATGCCGTTAAAACTAATATATTATGGAATTCAAACCATAACTAATGGTCAAATAATTCCACTTTTTGAAGAGCAGTGTAATGATGTGTTTATGTTATTATATATAGTCTGCTGGAAATACTTGTTTGGAGGTTTTTTTTAAGAGTACTTCTGCTAATTTTCTGTTTTGACTTAGGGCCCCAAGGAGGACCAGGAGTCTGAGTCAGAATTAACTGTGACTGAACTGAAGGCACTACGCAAGCAGCAGCAAGCAAAGTTAGAAAAGACAATGTTGGGAGAGGACTCTGATGAGGAAGATGAGAAAGAGGAGAGAAATGAAAGGAGTCAGAATACTGATATGAGCTGCTCATGGGGCATGGGTAAGTGATCACATATCGATTGGCTGATATGCATTAAAAGGTCTATAAGCCCATTTTCACGAATATTAGGGTTAATATTCCAACTGGCTGCCAAGAGTCACCATCCAGTCAAAGTTTCTGAGTACAAATTAATCCTTCTGCTGTTAAAAAGAAGGGTGTGTGACAAGCTAACATCCAGTGAGCTCCTTTTAAACAGGAGGAGGTAATTGCCTGTGCTTGTAAAAGGCCATGAATCTTAGAGCTTAATTAATGCTCTTTGGTTTGCTCCTGTGATGATGTCCACACTTTTGCCCAAAAGGTGAAATTTAACTGCTTGAGACTTCTATGCAGTATAGCTGTCTTTGCATTTAAACAGGGAGTCCATATATTAGAGCGAGATAAATTATAATTAATGAGGTTTTTGCAACAAAGTGACTTGGGTTTTTTTGAGTGAAAGTGTGTAAGAACATAAACCTGTGAAAGTACTGAAACTAACATTGATCTGCAAAACTGAATCAGTACTGAAACTGTCATTGATCTGCAAAACTGAATGATATGTTAGAATAACTAATAGCAAAAAAGCTAATTTTTTGAATTTGGTACAGGAATAGTAAAGATAAGGGAAGTAATTTTATGATGTAGCTGCTACTTCTCTCAAACTAATGAAAGTTGAAATATACTTGTGTAGTGTTCTATAAATATACTTATATAGTGTTCTCTTTCTGATGTTTCATGGGGATTTTTTGGACTTTTTATGTCTTCTAGGTGAGGATGCTGAGGAGGATGAGGTTGAAGAAAACCCTATTGCTGTTGATTTTCAGGATGTTCAAGATGCCTTTTATATGAAAGATCCTAGGAAGGCCTTACAGGGCTTTTTTGATAGAGAAGGTAGTTTTTTCTTTTTTTATTAAATGGTTTGCTTGGTTTTTTTTTACTTTGCAAAGTGTTATTTTGTGGTTTATTTTTGCAGGGAGATTTAAGGTATCATGTGGGAGCAAAACTTTTCTGTTACAGTGTGGGTAACGTGTTTTTTTTTTTCATCAAACTTTGGTGGAGACTTGTGGTGGCTTGTTTTGGGTTTTTTGTTTTCATTAAAACTAGGCTCAGTATTATGTATATGAAACTTAGTTACTAATTCCTAAGCCACAGTGAGCAGCTTGTATTCCTCTGGAGTGACCCCAACCTTCACCCATGCTTTGAAACTACGCAGAAAAATCAAAACCCCTCAATTTCCAGACTATTTGCTTTACAGATGGCTGTAATTGTATATAACTGTAAAAGGGGAAAATCTAAGATAAAAGGCAATAATTAAGTGGTCTAGAGTTTCAGTGGTTGCTAGTGAAACTTAAAGAAGATTCACTTGTTAAAGTGAAAAAGCAATCTTCAAGATGAATGATATCTGTGAATTCAGATTGCAAACTGTTGTTGCTTCAGCATTGCTTACTTTAATACATACAGAGACAAGATTGTTTTTTTCTTTGAACTACATGTTCCTAAACAGGCCACTTAAAGATTTTTTGGTCTGAAAAAGCTTTGATTTAAAAAAACAACAACAACAACAACAAAAAAACAAAAAACCACTAAATCAGCATAACACCAACTGAATATCCCATGGCTTTAAAAAACAAGTAAGGCAAAATCATGGTATGTAATAAGAGCTTGTTATCCCTTTTGTTTAGAAGAATATCCCATGGCATTCTTCTCTGCTGGAAAGATTATTCCTGCTTATTTCAATTTTGGTTACTACATCAACTTTCTTTTCTTCTCTAGGAGAAGAGTTAGAATATGAGTATGATGATCGTGGGCACAACAGCTGGCTATGCAGGATCAAGTATGTACATCTCCATTTCTTTGCTACTTGGAAGTTGACTGTTGAATTTGCAAACAAAAGCTGAAGGAATTACTTGTTCTGTCACACTTGGCAAGGAAGCCAGCTAGATTTAGAATTAAGCCCTGATACTGAGACAGAGGTTCAAGGATCAGTACCTAGTTAAGTGTCTGCGCTCCTTTTTTATTCTGGTTTCCTAGGGGATGAAAATCGGGAAAGCAAGAGTCTAGGTTCTTTCAGCTCCCTTTGTTTTGAGCAATATATGAAATTGAAATACAAGAGAAGAAACTAGGAAACAATCTCTTTCCATTCCTAATGAAAAAAAATCAAAAAACCACCAAACTTAATTGTACTGTGTGCCTGATTTCCATTCCTGAATGGAATAAGATCGTTTTTGAAGGGTTCCTGCTAGAGGCCACTAATATAATTCTTCCATAAGACAGGAGAAAGTGAGGTGGAAATTAGGTCAAAAAGTGTCAACATGGTAGTGATTGTACTGCTTAAAAATCCTTTGCTTCATCGTGGAAACTATCCATTACTCATGTTGTACGGATACAGGATACATGTACTTAAAATGATTCAGAGATTGACATTTAACCTTTTAACTTCCTGTATTTCCAATGGAATAAATAGGGGAAATATCATTGGACCAGGGAAATACAAATTGACTTGCATGATTAGGAAATCATGCTTGTGTTTTGATTGGTTCAGTACGAAATGAAAAGTGGAAGTATTTAATGCAAAAAAAGATTAAAATTAAATGGCAGTGCCATTGTGAAATATCTGAGTAGCATCCCTGAAAAGCTGTTTGTACCTGAGCTGTTCTCTGATCCTTCAAACTGAGCAGGTTGCCTGTGGATGATGCATCAGGGAAGCAGCTGGTGGCAGAGGTTCTCCATGCAGGAAAAAAGAAGGAAGCAATGATACAGTGTGCCCTGGAAGCTTGCAGGCTGCTTGATGCTCGAGGAGTACTGAGGCAAGAAGCAGGTGAATCACTGTGGTCATTCTAAATGTCCTAAATTAAGGATTTGAGATTGCTGTCTTGAATTTGCTTTATTGCTGAGTGGTATGCAAATAATTTTGTTTCTTGCCTTCTCCTGTGCCTTTCTCAGTATCCCGAAAAAGGAAATCAAAGAACTGGGAAGATGAGGATTTTTATGACAGTGATGATGACACCTTCCTCGATCGAACTGGTGCTGTGGAAAAGAAACGACTGAACAGAATGAAGAAAGCTGGTAAAATAGAAGAGAAGCCAGAGACTTATGACTCCCTGGTAAGAATAATTATTATGATATGTCAGGGTTACTCTCTCATGCCTGTATTATATTATGCCTAATAAGAAATCTTAGTGGATCATGACAGTGGATGAAGGAAATGCCAGAATGGGATACTTTTAAATTAGTTTTAAATTATTGGAAAATAACTCCAAGCTTTTAAGTCCACAGGACACATCCCAAAAAAATACCTCATTCTGCTTCAAAGAATAAGAATCCTGGATTGACAGGCGTATGACAACAATAAGTCCTACAAATGTCCTACAAAGACAATAGGGTGTGAGGAATAGTAGGGGTTGGAGGGTTCAGTGGTGGTATAACACTGCTGTAGAAGAATTATGCATACATACTGTTGTGTTTCAGAAATGGTTTAAATAATTTTCAATGTCAAGAAATTAATAAGTTGTTTAGGAACAATCTAGACTTCTAATTTTTGTTTAGCCCGGGAAGTCCTGGTCAAAGCTCAGAAGTAGAAAAGTGGAAGTAATTTAATAGGATACTTGAGTAACTGTTAAAATGAAATTTTAACGAGATAAAGTCTTCTAAGCATGTTGTTCTTTCATAGATCACAAAGCTAAAAGAAGCAGAAAATGAGCTTTCTGAGATAACAGAGAAGCTGAAGGTTTCAGGGAAAGGTAAGGTGTGAAATTTATTTCATCACAATGCTTTCCATATAGAAAAACACAGAGCTGAAAATTACCTTAGGGATTTCTCTTTTCAAAGTTTTGGGGTTTTTTTTTTTCAGTGTCCACTTTTCACAAAGGGATAGGAAGGTTTGTAGGTCACTGAGTTAGCTCGAGAGAATTCTTAGAGTTTTCATCCAACAGTTTATGTACTCTGTTTATAGTCACTTGCTAATGAATGCAGCTTTTGCCAAAGCAAGCAACATCTAAGTTAAGGTAAGGTGGCAAGTATACAAGCTCTGGGAGTTCTGAGAGGGTGAGTATTATTACTGTTTATCTGCCCATATTGCTGAAAGTGACCCAATTTGAGGAACACTGTTTTTAACGCTTCCTTAAAAAAACATTTGTAAGGGAGGAGGGAAAAACTCACAGAAAAGGTAATATATTATATTTCACTTCTTTTATTGTAAACATGCTGTATAAAGGAAAGGTGGGAAGAGAGAAATGTGGAGACAAAGCAGTTGACACTTAGCCTGTATGCTCAGTGGACATGCCAGTACACGAGGGTGCCATTCAGGTTCTGGGATTATGCCTTTGTTTCTGAAGGCAGAGCCTTTCCAGACCAGTGATGGTATCTGTTAGTGAGTTATATTTAGAAGCAAACTGTACCAATGGCTGCATTTTGCTTTCTGTTACTGAGGACGTCTCAGGGAGTAAAAGGAAGGCAGAAAGGAAATGTGTTTAGGCTGGTTGTTCACACAAAAACCTTTTTAAGAGTTGGCATTAAAGGCTGCACCATTAGTTTGTCAGAAGTTTGTCTCCACGAAGCCTGGCAGCAGTGTGACAGCTAGGCTGTCTTCTGTGTGTTATATTGCTGTGTTTCTTTCTAGTTATTCAGCTCCACACCAAAATTCATTTATATCAACATTTTTGTTGGTGATTGATTATCCCCGATCCCTGTTCAAAAAGCAGTACCATTCCACCAAGCATTCGAACTGATATTCAGTGCGTTTGAAGGAATTGTTTTCAGCCTTATACTTTTGATAACTAGTTAGCAATTGACCAGCAAAAGAAGCTAATGCTTAGATTGTCTGAGAGATGTAATTCCAAGCTTTGATATGTTCTGATACCTTTGTTTCTACTGACAGTATTTCTCAACAAGACTGTTGAATTGTTTTGTAGTAGCGACTAGGTGAAAGGAGTTCATTTTTATACTTCCACTAACACCATATAATGCTGTAGGCCCCTTCCCTACCAAAACCTGGTCATGCAGTCTCAATACATGTGTTTTTGTAAGTTGCAGGTGGTTACACTGCTAGTTTAGAGCCTTGAAGAAAGTGCAGTCTTGTCACTTACTGAAGTACAGAATCATTCAATATTGGATGGGAATTCCCTAGAGCTAAGCCAGGGTAAAACAAACATAGCAAATATTGCATCAGTCAGCTGGTTTGTTTGGCTGTTTTCTAGATCCCTGGGTTTTCTCTTGTTTGAACACTCTGGGTTAATCACAGATGTTGAGAAAGCCAGGAGCAGTGTTATTGACCATGGAACCTTCTTACCAATGTCATGAGCTGTCCAGCAAAACTGCTGCATTACATACAGTTTGAAACTTTAATGCACTTTTGTTTTGTTTACTCTAAATGATTATTTGGAGCCTAAAGACAAGTGCATAGAGACAGCAGTGAGTGAATGACAGGCTAAATTGCTACACCTCTTACCAAGCACTTGGAGAAATTAAGTAGATGTCTAAAAAAGTCTCAGTAGAAGTTCACAAATCATTCCCTGGGGTTCTTCAGAACTAATTACTGATGGACTGACTTGGTGTCTCTCATTCACTGATGCTGCTGAATGCAGATCAAATATATGGAGCTCTTCAGTCTCCTCTTTGATTGCCCGTTCAGGAAAAATATCAATAGGTTGATGGTGCAGTAAATAGCCCTGTAGCTTTTTGTCACTGGGATATAAAGTGTAATAGACATGATTGATTCACCTCCTAGTAATGTCAGATTTTACTTCAGTAGTGTAGAAAACTGCTGCAACAGATAAGGAATGCTAACTGTAACCCTGCAAGCTGAACTAGCTGGTATTAGGCACTGTTGGTGGAATCGAGCAGGGAATCCATTTTGCAAGAAGAGACAGTCCAACTCCCTCAGCATCACTGACTGACTGAGGCACCCCAGCAAGCTCTGGGTTTAATTGTGGAGCTTTAATTGTTCTGAAGAATATGAATACTCACTAAACCACATCTTTGTAATGCAATGTTTAAATCAAATTATCATTCTGCTCAGCTCCTGCCTGCAAGGAGCTTCACACATTGCTAACAATACCTTTTCATTGTTGGTTTTTATCTTGGTTCATATAAATAGTTGTGATTTAAAAAAGGAGTGTTTCTGTCAGAATTTCTTTTATGACATGTTTTGTCATCATTTATGCTTGCATGGAGGTGGATGCTACAACTGTTTCTTATCTTTTGAAGTCTATTAATTCTGTGTATCTTTGAACAGTTACTGTTACAGCCTTCAGGTATTTCAAATGGTAAACTCTCTTTTGTTTTACATCAGAAATATATTTTTCAATTGAATCCATTTGTAAGCATGAGTCTTATTAGACTTTCCTCTAATTATTTAAGTCTTGTAAAGCTGCTCAGATAGGTAGTCTTTAGAATAACTTAGTCTGTTTTATTTTTATGCATTTAAAATTCCAAGTGCTACTTAATTAGCTCAAGCTGAACTGAAAATAACTCACTGATCAAATAACTATGCTTGTGCATATATACAAAAACACTTATAAGGCAGAAAAAACATATTGGATTTGCCAGTTTTCATTTACTATTAAAAGGCAGAAAACTATCTTTCAAAAGATTTGTTAAAATTCTGGCAAGAACAATTTTCTTTGTTTGCCTCCAGGTTATTTTTGAACACCATATATCAACCTCTGAACCACTGTTCAAGCCAAAGAAAGGCATTTTTCTGGATCTTTTTGTTTAGTTATTTTAAATCCAGGTTTTAGAAGTCTGTATTTATTATTCTTAGTCATTAGAGATTTAGTTTTACTTCCTGTGTTTTATTTTAATTAGTCAAATATGCATAATATTGTTAATATTTTGAAATTAGGTGGAGTAGAAAGACTGTCATTACTCTTTTTCAAGTTCAAAGCAGTTTTCTTTCAGAAAATCTAGTCAAAACAAAGGTAAGTTCTGTATGATTGGACTAATGCATGAAATTTGGTTTGTAGGAACTCTTACAGGGGTAGAAGGCAGCATTGATTGATAATGAACTTTGCAAATGTTGTGACATAGACATTCCAGGAAAGTCAAAATTGGATTCCCTGTGCAGTGGTGTAGGTTTCTGTGTGGCTGGGATTATTTTTGTTTGTGACTACAAAAAAATCCCTGAGCCACTTTTAGGGAGAGCAGATCTAGAAGTGTGATGAACAACCAGGAACAGCATTCACAAAGAAACATTCAGTTTTAAGAGAGGCTTTTTTGGGTAAGTGAATTAAAGTTTACTTTCATGCTTTTGTTAGGAGAGATGGTTTCATCTTTGCAGGCCTAACAACCTCCATTATTTCACAATTCAACAGAAACTCACAGAGAGGATAGTTGTTCCTATGTACCTTATTCTCTAAAAGCAGGACCTGATGATTACAGTTGTCTCCCCACTGTAACATTATGTATCTTCCCTTTATCTTGCCTAGTCCAGTCCCATCCAGCAGCTCAAGATTCTCTGGATGAATTCATGACTGAAATAAAATCTGGATGCACGTTAGACAGCGTGGCACGAAAGAAGCTTCACTTGCGGTCGTTTGAACTGAAGAAAGAGCAGCAGAGACTGAAAGGGTTAATAAAGCTTGTCAAGCCTGCAGAGCTGCCTGAGCTGAAGCCCCAGTAAGTCTTGGTGAAAACATTGAACAATGACTTTTCCCTTTATTCTTATCCACGGGCAGTTGTGCAAGCCGGGTAAATAGGCAGCTTTCCATTACAAAAGCAGGACAGCCTTCCAAACTACCTGGCTCCTCTCCTTAGGGAGCTGCTGTGCCTCTGGGCTATTGCAGCATCTGTGGCTGAGGGAAATGCACAACACTGGAGTGAGACCAGCCCAAGCTGGCAGGATGGTAAGGGACTGGAAGCAGAGTGTTAGCTCCTTTAATGTTTTTCTCATGTGCATCCAAAAGGAACTGAAGAATTTTACAGATACTACATACAACATGAACCCCACTTTCACTCTGTGATACGTATTTGGAAGTCAAATGTAGTGGCTGTTCAACTACTGCCTAGCAGCACCATTGCAATTTGAGAGGGTGTGTGCTGGGTTCATCATTTACTGGTGGCAGCTTGATTAGAGGTTAATTACTTAATTCATTTAAATTAAGATTTGGCCTCCAAGTGTGTTATTATATATAAATATGTGTGTATGTATACAGCTGAATTTAAGGGAGTCTATGTGATACAGAGGTTTTTTTCCTTGTTTGTTTATTTTTTGCTTCCTGTTATGGCATGTGTCTGAATCCTACAACATATACATAGGATGGAGGAGTCATCTCTTGCAGCATCCTCCTTGGGTGCTGAGAGAGAAATAAAAGGATTTTTATATATCCACTTCTCATAGGCTAACATTGGGGTTTTTTGGGTTTTTTTTTTTGCAATTGTATATATAAAAATTGTTTCATGCTTTGTATACTGTTTTCCTTTGTGTCTAATTTTTATTAGGAGTGGGAGTTACAGTCTGAATGCAGAGAACAAGCCTAAAAAGATGAACCTGCCTCTCTTTGGTGCAATGAAAGGGGGGAGCAAATTCAAACTGAAAACTGGAAGCCTAGGGGTAAGTTGGACTTGTAAGTGTTGCAAGTCAGTGGCTGTTTGTGGGACCACTTTCTCAGGCTGTGGGGGCTGTAGGTGGTAACTGTGTCTTCTCACATGCATGGAAACAGCGTGGAGGTGCAGCCTGGGGCAGTGGAAGGTTCATGGGCAAACCAGCAGCGGCTTGCTGCCAGCAAGTTGCCATTCCCTGTCCTTGTGCAGCCAGTTTCCTGGGGCACAGCTGTGGTCAAAAGGCAGCGGATCAAGAGGGGCAGTCTGAGGACATGAGGCTGAACCAGTGCTCTGCCTCAGCAGCCAGTCCTTTTCTTGTTTTTCCTCCACCTTCATAGCCATGATCATATCCACGACTGATTCAGTTTCCAGTGTCCCCCTTACATAGGAAAAGACTGCACTCCTTGTTTATGGACTGGACATGTTTTTTCATCTTCCATCTCTGCTAATAACTTTTCCCTGACTATATGTCATCCTGAGAGCATTTCCTCGCCAGCTGTCTCTGACAGTAGTGTGCTTTCTCCTGTAGTGAGTGTCTGTGACATCTGCCTCTGTCTTGGCACTGATGCCCAAGTCTTTGTCTTGCAGAAGTTGCCTGTTAAGCGCCCAGACATCCCTGAAAGCTTGTTAAAAACAAAAGATGATGGACCAGAGGAGGAGGAAGAGGAGGAGGAGGAGGAGGAAGAAATGGAACAGCAGCAAGAAGCAGATGCAGTAAACAGCAGAGTGTCAAACCTGGAAACGAAAATGACAGTAGAGGAAGAAACAGGGAAAGAAACTTGTGCTCCTGATGGCTCTCCTTGCAATAACAAAAGTCTAGAATCCCTTCAGGATGGTAAACCATTGTTTCTGATTTTTCCAGTAATGAAGATGAGTCTGTTACTGCTGAACTTTTAAGAGCTATGTGAATCAAATGTTTGAGTCACAGGTTCTCCAGCCTATTTATTTTCCATAGTTTTTTTGCCATGAGTCCAGAGTCTGTGTGGCAGCAGCTGAGTTTCACATGGTTCTAGTTGAAACTCTGCTTGGCAGTCAGTTTTTCATGGTTTTTTGGTGAAATAGAATAAATCTCCTAGATGTAAGGAAGTCCTATTTTGATAAACCCTGTTTCCATTAAATTGATTGTCCAAATGAAAACAACTGCAATGTTCTGTTGGCAGTAAAAGTGACATAATAAGAAAACAAATGTCTGTGCAGAACTTCAGATCCATTTGTAAGGAGGAAAAACAATTTAAAAAGTGGTAATGAAAAGGTACCTTTGAGGTATCTCCAATCCCTCCTTTTCTATATCAACCTGATGCATTTGAAGACTCAGTAATGATGTTTCTCAGTGAACAATATGTTTAATAGAAAGCTAGTTCTAGTTTTTTGGCTTCATGCTGGACATGTTGCTGTTGAAAAGTGTTTTACCAGATCACAGAATTTTCTTTATTGTGTTGCAATGGACTTGGTGGATGAAATAATTTGGAAGCCTTTTGAGAGAAGAGTTCTTCCTGAGACCAGTGTAGCAAAGAGTTCCCTTTTGTGGTTGGTCTCAGGGATGAACTCTGCTCATCAGAGTTACTGCAGTGCCCACTAAGCTCTTCCTTTTATGTGTTACAGGGATTGATTTTCTGCCTGAGCCAAAGGTACTGAGGAAAGAATCTCAGATGAGACCCTCACAAGAGAAATCCCAAGGTGAACAGTACAATGCAGACTATTTTGTAATAGCATGTGGGTTTAGAAACTGACTAAAGGACTTACTGTCTTACGTGGGTCAAAGGAAACTGAGCTCAATCTAGAGCCTGAAGAATCTAGAACTGAAATGAAAGATTGTGTTTTGCTTGGGAAGTGATAAATATATGGTGAAGACTGAGCACTTCCACTATATTACAGCTGTCCTTGCTTTTCATAATCATTAACTGTTTGGAGATTTTTTGTTTCAAAAAATCTGTGTGAGAAGAAGAATTAATTTAGGAGAATATGATGATGCTTTTTCCTCCGTTATGCTCTTGCACTAGCTCTTAACACCACAGAAGGACAAAACTTTCTTTTATAAAGTGACAAATGCTACAAAACATTAGGTAATAATCTGCTGGTGACCTAGATGATGCCTCTGCATGTATGCACAAAAAATCAGATCTTCGAAATGAAGAATGGTGGGTGTACATGGAGGAGATTTTTATGACCTTTCTATTTTTTCATAACTCAGACTCCTTAGAATCTGTCCTTGTCATCTCACCCATAGAGAGCTGTGAAAGTATCAATATTTCAAATACTAAGTGGCAGAAAACCAAGGAATTCTTTTCACCCATCAACTCTAAAGTTTGGTGTTTGTTTTCTTTAAAAAGCAAATTGGTCCTGCACATTTTCTGCTCCTTCCTTTCTAAATCAATCACTGCAGTGATTACAGATAGTGTCTTTTAGAAAATAAACATCTGCTATTAACTAAAGTTAATATTACTGAATCACTAATAGAGGATCTTATTAAGCTGCATTCAGTTACATGACTGACAGTGTATTTAACATAAGTTAAATCCAGGAAAAACCATAAGATGTTCAGCAGTATTATTGCAGTGCAGTGAGATACTGTGAATTTCCTTAAGGATGTATTTATTTTTATGTGAACTTCCTATATGTTTATATCTGTAGAATTGGTCATTTGTGCTATGTCATAAAATAATTCTGCTTTATTCCCAGCATCCAAGGTAGTAAATAAGGAACCTGAAGAGACATATGAGAAAGTTAAGAAAATCAATAGCTCAAGTAAGGTCAGTTACTACACCATGACTCCTGCAGCTAAAGAGGAAGTAATTTCTGGGCTCTTTTTTAGTGAAATAGTAACAAATTGATGGAATCTAACTTGGTGATAGTAGTGCTTCTCTGCTGACTAAGACCCATATGTAGAAGTATACACTGCCATTGAACACAGATTTTGGAGTCTCCAATGAAGAGGTAAAGCATAGCATTTCAGGCATGCTAGAGGCTCTCTGTTCTATCAAAAAGTTATTTTTTCACCTTTTCACTTGGCAGTTACTAATTGCTGCTGCTCCTGTATCACAAGTGTTGTAGAACATAGGTGCTCTCCAGGCTTTGGAGTGCCAACGCAAAGCTTTCCTTGGAGAGTAGCCTGGGAAATACATCTTGGCTGACACAGAGTACACTGCACTAAAGCTGCAGTTAGTCTGTGTCAAACCTCATCCCTCTCTGTAAGATGTGAGAGATGAGTTTGAGAGATTAATGTCTTTTGCAACCAAGTTATCACTAAATTTGAGTGGTTGTACCAGATAATGTTTCTCTTAATGCATAAGTTTTGTATTCAAATATAAAGTATGTGGGCTTTGCACATTTTGGGGCTCAGTCAATTGTCGCCTTCCTGGAGCAGGGAAGGATCTTCTCTGGCAGCCTAATGATTATTGTGAAGCTCTTCCCTTTGGAGGGCATCCCACCCTTCTGCTGACTGCCATCAGAGGAGATGACTGTACTTGGTGGACCATGAGTTCTGACCACTGGGACAGTTTCTTTGTGGAGGCCATCTAATTTTAGCCCTGCAGCACTTACTGAACCTCAGATCCCTGCATCCTGTGTGTGCTGACTGCTGCTTTGTTAGTCCTGGCAGAGGACCCAGGGATTGGGTAGGCACAGTCCTCAGAACTGTCTTTTGTTGCTGGCCTTGCTAAAGCTACTAAAGAAATTGAGAGTTTATTTATACTGGTGAAGCCCAAGTTTTATCACTTTTATGAATATGGGAGGACAAGGCAGTTTTTCATGCTGAGGCAGTCAAGTCAGCACCTCTCATCAGCAGAGAGTTTGCTCTAACACTGAGCATTCTCCAAATGCCAGATGGCTTAGATGTATTCTTTCTCCCATCACAAATCACTTTTTCCACATGCTGTCTCTGCCTTTGGGCTCAGATCTTGCATGGAAAGTATCAACCAGAAGTCAGCTTTTTTTTTTTTTTAATATTTCAATAACTTTGAATCATGTTAAACTGGAAAAGCAATTTTCAAGTGATTGTTCACAGGCCATATTTAAAAGCTGTACAACTCTGCATTCTAATGTTTTGAAAAACATTAATCTTCTAAAAAAGCTGGTTTAGATGTTAATTTGGGGAAGGAAAGTCACTGAGGGAACGAAAATTTGTTTCAACTGCATAACTTGAGACTGTAATGATGCTACAGAGTGATGCAAATCAGTTGCTGAGTAACTTGCTGTTATTTTGAGCTCTTAAGTCTTGCACTCTACAGTTGTATGATTTTTTTTACCTGCAGTTGTTGAAAACAGAGGTTTTTGAGAAAATGATGCTGATGTGGCAAAACTTAAAAATCCAGGGACAAAAACATACTGCTGTGTCAACAACTTCATTGCAAGTGACCTGTTGTGGTTTGCTTTAACATTTCAAGATGCCAGCAAGACCTGAGAACAATGAGCGTTGTTTTCTTTTTGAAAACTAATTTATCTTTATATACCACCTGAACTTTTATAAAACTCCTGTTTGAAAGGCACCTTAAACCCAAAGTTTTTGGTGGTATTGTGCATTGAAATCAGTAAAGCACCTACTGAAAATCTGACTCTAAAGCTTTTCCCTGCATAAAGAAATCCTATGTCAAATGACATCACCAGATTTTTGGATTAAAGTGTCCAGAAGTGGACAGGCTCTGTTTTGAGGGGGAAATTGGACTGGATGTCCTCCAGAGATCCCCTCTAAACAGCATTTTTATTATTCTGTGACTCTAATGGAAATTAACTAGATCTATTTGAGGGTTTGATCTTTCTTCTGTATTACTGTTTTCATCCCTGACTCATGTAGAAATAACCCTCACCTCTCATTATTTGTCTCTGAATTAATGAGGGATTTAGTGGCTATGACACATTGCTGGAGGGGTACAGCACCTTAAAAAATCTTTCCTCTCTTTGCAGGCCCAACAACCTTTTTTTTCCTCACAGTACCCAGATGATGACCCAGACTACTGCATATGGATTCCTCCTGAAGGTATCAACCATTTCCTCATTGGTTTTAGTCTCATAACTCAGGAATCTTCCTAATAAGTTGTCAGGATGCCCTTGTAAGTCCTTGAGAAAAAGCTAATTCAGGAATACTTCACCCAGAACCTGATGTTTTGTGGCATGTCATACCCCATGTTTGTTGCATGGCCATGCAAGTCTTGCAGTGAAACACAGACCATATCTGTAGTAACTTCATGGCAATGGACAGGCACACCTTGAAGTTTGTTTTCCAGTTTTGTAACCCCTGAGAGAGCTAACTGCATTCACACGTGGTGGTATGATAACCTAGTGGAAAGACGAGCTCAAACCTTCCCTAGGGATAAATGCTCCAGCAATGTTAGTATTCTCAGTTTTCACAGGAGCCTGTGAAATCCAAAAATGCTTCTTTGCAGTTTTTGTAAAAACCATTGAAATACAAACACTGGGTCAGCTGTTCCATAGACAAGTCTTGATAATGCTTTGGTGAAGGCACTGAATAATTGATGCACTCATCCAACATGTGTTAAACTTGAATAATTTTTTATCTTTAGTTCCAGGGTGTTTTTAGCTAGGTGAAGTTATTTTTAAACAGGGTAATGAATGTTCAGTTCCTCTAAAATAGAAAACTCATTTTCATGCACTGAGGTTTTCAGAGTTAAGTTCAAAGCTTAGCCTTCACTTGATAGATTCATTACTATAATTTTTGTAAGGCTGTTGCAAGGCTATAGAAGTAAGAATAAATTTCACTGAAGAAAACTGTAATCTGGTGAATCATTCTTCAGTGAAAAGACTGCACATCTCTGACGTATGAATCCACAGGAACAGAATACTGGATTCAGTAACTCCAAAGTCTGATCTGAGATAGGTAAGCAAGCTCTGTCCATAAGAGGGAGCTCTGTTTTTTGGCTCTGCCCAGCAATAAATAGCTAAGCATTCCTTCTAAGCTGGCATTATGAAGAATCCAAAAAAAAAAAAAAAGAAAAACAAACAAAACAGCTACAAAAGCAGGAGTACCTGATGTAATCTTAACACTGTTAGTAAAATTTAAATGAATTGTAAGTGTAAATCAAAAGACACATTGCAATATGCAGTCTTTTATCCTCTATGTTTGTATGGCTGGTGCTACCTAGAGAGTATTTCATACAGGGATACACATTTCTCTTAGGTGAGGGGTAAATGGAATAAAGCAACTCTTCTTCTTTGTCCATTAGGTCAAAGTGGTGATGGCAAGACTCATCTCAATGAAAAATATGGCTACTAAGCTTCCAGTGCCCCAGAGTACATCTGAGGCTTGAAGGACTGCTCTGCTTTGGACTCTTTCACTACACATTAAGTGACAGATAAGAGACTTGGATTTTCAGATGCTGTTTAAATTCAAGGGCATCAGCAGCTGCTCTGGCTCTTTGCTCTCCCTGTGTGTCCTCTGTTTGTCTTCCAGATACTTTTTTAAAGTAAAACCCCACATGTTCTTCTGTATCTTCTTTTGCTTTTAGCCTTGTTTGTTTGGGTTTTTTTATTTGGCTTGAAACTGTAAGCTCACTTTTCCTTTTGTAAATAAAAGTAGGCAAAAATATTAGAAGAAAACACCTCTGTATACTTACAGACTTGATAAAATGCATTCAAATTGGGTTTATGCAATTAAAATAAGAAACACTACTGGTTTGTTTCTCTGGTTGCTGTTTGAGAATACTGTCATGGTAAACACAACCTAAAACTTGAGGGTTCTTTTTTTTTTTTCCTTTCCTTTCCTATGGAAAAAAGAACAATTTCTATTTTGAAAAGAAAATTGTTTTCATTTCTCCCTCATGCTGTTGTTGGAATACCTGATATTGAGTGGACAGGAAGTGGTGAGTGGACAGTGTTATAAAGGTCCAGAAATGCCAAAGAACTGAAGAGGCTGGCACTGCTTGAGTCAGAGGGTAACAGAAGAAACAGATGGAAGGATATCCTGGAAAAGCATATACTGGAGCCTGTTCTTGTGTCACAACATGAGCAAAGTGCCATCTTAATGCAGTTTAAGGCATGCCTGGTAAATAGTCTTTGTCTGTGGGAATCCCCTGGGTGACTCAGGATTGTCCCAGAGCCTGTGCTGTGGTAAAGGCAAGGTCATGCAGGATGTGTGAGGGTTTAAATAGCTGTAGGCACAGCCATACAGGGGCAAGGAAAACTAGAAATGACACTCTTGCAAATCAGGGACACACATCCTTTGGGGTGCTTCCACCAGCCAGTGGCTATATCCTCATGGACGAATCACAGGAGGGCATGTCAGAAGCTGGGATGAAGGGATAACCATACAACTCCTTACTTAACAGGCTCAAGCTACAAAACAGAATCTTTCTGCCTGTAATCTTCAGCAAATGTGGCAGGGTTTTGTCTGCATCTGCACACCAGGCTGGGCAGCCTAAAGCTTCCTGCTTCTGGCAGAGGCATATCTTCATGTAATCCAAGGAAAGGCTGTTGCCTCTCTACTCAAAATGCCAGACCTCATTGGTTTCACAGCTGCAGCCCTTCCTCAGAGTCTTGTTCAGTTCCAGGGTGTACCAGGCAACTGCAAGGGAGTTCCATTCATCAGCAGCAGGCCTGGCAGGTTTCAGACAGGGAAATAATAATTTGCCATTTATGCTCATAAGAAGCACTAGGGCAAAGAGCCCATGTAAGTACACCTTCATTGTTACCCTCCTGAAGTAGGTGGTTGGTGTTTTTTTCCATCAGGAGCTGCTTTGCAGTACAGACTAATGGCAATGACCTGCTGCCAGAAAACACATCTCTGGGGATAAGGGCCTGGACAGTTTGGTCCTGGCTAAGACCATGTGCTGCCCATCTGTTTCTTTTCATAGCAACTCACTTGTGCTCCCATCTGAATCTGCTGGTAAACCCTGCTTTAGTTAGGCTATCCATCTTTTGCATCATTGTGTAACATGAACACCCAAAGGTCATCCCCGCTGGATGGTTCCAGTCATTTTCATGGTGGCACTTGATAAAACCATGGAAAAAGCACCCATTCTATTTGAAAGTTGTTGTCCTCCCATCAATGATCACTTTGCCAGCCCAGAAAGCAGTTTCTCACTTGATACTCAACAGCTCTGTAATGCATGACAGGTTTGAATATTCTCCTTTTGGGCCAGGTTATGTATGTCATTTGTCAAGTATCTCTTTCCTCTAATAAGAGCCATAAACCAGTACGTGGACATGAGTAGAGCTCACCATATTACACAGAATGGGATCTACACAGCAATAAAGTTTCACCTTTTCATCAATTTCTTCCTCATCCACTGTGTGACAGACTATCACCATAATCTTGTCTCTGAATGATCTGCAGGCCTCCCTCCAAATTTTCACATCTTGCTGGCAATAGTAACTCAGCTCTTCCTGCAAGTCAAAGATCTCCTGATGGTCTGTGTACATGTCAAGAATTGCTTTTTTTTCCTTAAGCACCACATTGTGCAGCCTGTAATAATCCTCCTGTGGAAGAGGGCCTATGTAATTCTGATTTTAAGCAGCATTGAAAAAATAGAGGAAATTACTTTTGTAGTCCTTGATACTCAAAACTCAGGGAAGACTGCTTAGTTTCATGACTAAAAAATGTAAAAGAGTCCATGAAAATGAAAACTCTGTGTGCACATCAGTTTAACACCCTGGGTAATTAATTGCAGACATGTTTTTTTCTTTCAGAAGCTGCCTGACAGTGGAGCAGCCATCATAGCCTCTGGCATTAGAGAAGCACAGCCCTGAAACTTGTGTCATTAAGGAGCTGACTAAAGTCCACGTGTTCCCTAAAGCTGCCATTCTCCTTTGATTTTCCTTTGCACTCCTTCATCCCATGGGGCATCTGGCACTCACTTCATGGCTTGGGCTGTGCGCGATTTCCCACACGTCCCATCCGAGAGGAGAGGCCTGCCCTGCTCGTGGGGTTTTGATCCCAGACATGGAGCGCTGCTGCTGGATTTTGGAGCAGGCCTGTTCATGGCCCAGACTGCCCTTCCAGCCTCTACCTTTGAGCTGCTTTCCCACATAAAATCAGAGCCAAACTCTCTGGGTTCCCCAGGCCTGTGCAGCCGTCTACAGCTGGGGCATCTCCTTCTGTGGCAGTGTTAAGTGCATGGTCACGCAGCAAGCAGAGCTGGCAATAGGATTTACAGCTATGGGTGTGATTGTAGAGTGTATGGCAAATCTCACAGGCATTTCTCGCCCCAAATTCTTTTCCTGACCTCCCTAACCCCACAGTGATGTTCACTGCATCAGGAAAGGAAAGGGCCCCTGGGATATCTAGAACTGTTCCTTGGCTTAAGAATTCCCCAGCGCACTTTTCCAGGAAGATGATGAGTACATTAACATGCAGTAGGTCCTCATAAAAAAAGATCCCACGCAGCATGATCT
>VYXF01006360.1:49455-147661 GCA_013397295.1 Polioptila caerulea | reverse complement strand
CCTGCCCTGCTCGTGGGGTTTTGATCCCAGACATGGAGCGCTGCTGCTGGATTTTGGAGCAGGCCTGTTCATGGCCCAGACTGCCCTTCCAGCCTCTACCTTTGAGCTGCTTTCCCACATAAAATCAGAGCCAAACTCTCTGGGTTCCCCAGGCCTGTGCAGCCGTCTACAGCTGGGGCATCTCCTTCTGTGGCAGTGTTAAGTGCATGGTCACGCAGCAAGCAGAGCTGGCAATAGGATTTACAGCTATGGGTGTAATTATAGGGTGTATGGCAAATCTCACAGGCATTTCTCACCCCAAATTCTTTTCCTGACCTCCCTAACCCCACAGTGATGTTCACTGCATCAGGAGAGGAAAGGGCCCCTGGGATATCTAGAACTGTTCCTTGGCTTAAGAATTCCCCAGCGCACTTTTCCAGGAAGATGATGAGTACATTAACATGCAGTAGGTCCTCATAAAAAAAGATCCCACGCAGCATGATCTTCCCATGCACAGAACACTCTGGTTTTTCATGGAGCTCTCTTGTTCTGCTCAACAGTTCTGCGCCACTCCAACCCCTCACTGCTACAAGTGCCCTGAGACCTCCAGCAAAACAGAAAGAACCATCACTGGTGGGTTTTAACCATGTAGCACTCATTTTTGTCTAACATTTGAACAGAGAGAGGCTGTGAGGTCCTGTGGACCCCACTCCCAACAGCTTTTACTGTCAGAGTAGTGGGCGGAAGGACTGGTCACACCTCAGTTCTCTCTGACTTTGCACAAGCATAATGACTGAGTCTGGAACTTTTTTCCAGAATTCCTATTGCTTAAGATAATAGTGGAAGACTGCAGTGGAAGCTGTGGGAAAGATCTGAGCAACACTACCAGGATCAGATATTTGGAATATCATCAGAAACTTGCTCTGTCCCATCTCAAACAAGTGCTTTGTGAGCTTCATGCATCAGTACCTCATTCAAATTACCAAACCTCTCCTTTTTCACAGGCTTCTTTGTGAAACCTCCCTGAACCTCTGGAATGACTATTCCCACTGCTGTGTTTGCTCTGTGGAAGCCACAGATCGAGCTGATGTCTCCTCTACCATCCTCTTTACATTTGAAGGTGGGGTAGAGATAGACTTTCAAATATGCACCCTGGGGATTTGTGAGGGCAGCTGCTTCCACCACAAGCAGTCTCCAGACATGGAGCTGGTTGTGACAGGACAGTCTTGGCTGTGTGCTGGGTTTTCTGTCTCGTGCAAAGGTTTCATCTCAGGTACAGCTGTAAGGTTCCCCTTAGCAAGGGCAAGTGGAGCTCATCCCACAACCCTCCAATCTCTGTGACACCTCAACACATCAGTTTGCAAGGTCATTTTTTTTCCAGATGACTTAGTGACTTTGACCCAGCACTGCTGCGGTTTCGCTCCATTTCTGCCAAAAGCACAGATTGGAGCAAACAACCTCCAGATGGAGCCCACGATGCACAGACCTCACCACACCTGGGGTGGCCCGCGACCAGAGGAGGAATCCCAGCTGTGCCTGTGGTTATGGTCCCTGAAGGAGGCTTCCTCTTTCTTACCTGAGGAAAACTGAGGCTACATGTAACATTTTTGGAACGGGAAGGAGCGTTCAAAAGGTTCTTCAAAGCACTCAAAGGAGCAGAACACCTGTTTGGTTACCTACTTGTTGAACTGTGTTCACAGCATTAAAAACCTACAGGACACAGAGAGATGTCATTAACGAGCAGCCCATCCTGTAGCAGCTCACAGGCCTTGCTCCAGCATTCCCCAAGTGATTGTTTAAAGCTGCTGTCTCCTGCACAGAGGGCATGATTAGCTCGTATTTTCTTTGGAACATGTGTTTACCTCATTATCATACTTACTTTCCACTGCTACAAAACTTCCAGTTCTGTACTCACCTAATATATACTCTCAAATTTATGAGGCATCAATGCCCTAAGGCCCTTGAACACTTAATGTTTGGGCAGCTGGCTGCAGTTCTATGCATAAAGAAATGTATTTTTTATACCTGTGTAGCATCACATCTGCTAATCTGAGATACAGAATACACTCAGCATAGCTGTGGACTTCATGAGGGGGACATTTTTAGGTTTATTTTTTTACATTCTGAAAATGAAATGCTGTCTTATGTGCTCTCAGTTTCATTTGCAGTGAGGTATGATGTTAAGCGAATGTGAGGTAAGATGTTAAAAATGTTCTTTAAGTAAAAAAAAAAATCTATATACCAGCCTAATTTGTTTAATTATGCTTCTAAATTGTGGAAGTGTTTTGTTGATTGTGCAGCTGTGTGGATGTATATGCAGGTATATGCACACTTTCAACCATGAATATATTACTTTGTTCCTCTGCTTGGACCTGTTAAACCACTTGAAACTCAAGTTTATTCTTTTGCTGGATGCAGTCTGCTGAAACTGCAGTCTTAGGGCATTTCGAGCAGCTCGCCTGTTTATGCTGAGTACCTGTTTCTAATCCAGTTTCTTGTAACACCCAGAAATGAGATATGTAGGCTAAAAATAGCCTATGATATGAATCCACCTGCAGGTGACTGCTCAAGGGAAGTCTAATGGTGATTAGGCTCATGGAACAGCAGATCAAAACTCATCTGTGCTGGCCCAAGCGATGAGGGTGCGTGGATGCACATTAGAAGGCTCACCAGCTGCCCCAGACCCCAGACAAAGAGATTCTCTTGCTGTATGGGCCATGTTTATGCCCTTGTATACAAAGATACTCTTGCTGAAGCCTTGACCATATGGCAAAAAGGCAGCCTGGGCAGTACTTTGGTTTAAATGCAGCACAGAGACTCTGACAGAAATTGATGTTCATGTGAATCAAAAGTCTTCATATATATGGAAGGTTTAAAGAGCTGGCATGTGCAATACAAGCAGAGCAGAGTTTGCTCCAAAAGGCAGCTCCTAAAGGGAAAGATTTATCCAGTGGCTTCTTTGAGTTTCTTCTGTTTGGCAAGTGATCATTTTCTCTTCACAAAGAAGCCAGGGACTAGCAGAACCCTCTTGAGGCCATCCCTTGACAATAGCTTTCCTGATTTAATTTGATCTTGTATCTTTTCTCCCACCAGACTGTTTTGCTGCTGCTGCTGCTTCTCTTTTCCACTGTTGCTTTTCCTGTATGTTGAAGTCAGTTCAAGCTTCATTGTTTCCCATAGGATAGAACGTCATTGTGCTGAGTCTCTTCCTTTATTCATCTTCTTTCTCGAGCCCAACTCTATTTACCCATATGGCAAAACACCCCCTTCATACTTTTGTCCTGCTCCTGAGTTGCACAAGGGGCTCTGCTGGGAGTTGAACTTAAACAGAAACCAGCCTGAACCATGATTTTTTCCCATCCATCAAGCAGAAACTGAATTTGTATTTCAAAGTCTTGAGAGGAGCCTCCAATCCCAGTAGAACCTGAACCAATTTTGGGGGTTTGTTTTCTTTTGGGAAGTAAACTGGGGAGGACACACACACCCGTCTCCTAGCTGCTCCTTTTCTTTGTATCTGTCACATCTTTCTTTTTTGGGGGTCCATCCAGCACAGAATGAAGTGGGCAGTGTCTGTGGCCAGGTTTAGCTCCACACTGTGCCCCTACCTCTGCCAGGAAGGGCTGGCTCCCACCAGGGCAGCTGTCCTGGGCAGGAGGTGTGCTTGCCATCCAGGCAGAGCTGAGCAGCCTGCTGGGCTCTGAGCCAGCAGGACAAAGAGGCACAACACCAAACAGCCACTGCCAAATATCTCCCTCCTTGTTCACCCTCATCAGAGAGGAGTCAGGGAAGAGCTGAGATTTGCTCTTATGAATTTCTTTGGGCAGGGACAGAGTGGGGTGACACTTCTTTGCCAGAGGAAAAAAAAGCCAGAGGATTATTTATCTGAAATCTCACAACTCACTCATTCATTCATACCCTTATTCCCCATCCACAAATAATAACCCCACTCCCATTACACCTCTTCAAACAGCAATTCAGGCTGCTCCATGACAGCAAGGCAGTAACATCCTAATTGCTCTTACATGTGAGGGTAACTATAATGGGTTCTGTGGTGGAAAGATGATTTATTTTCCAGTGTTGAAAGCACAGCTGTAAGCACACAGACCTTCTCTGTGCTTTCTCCTGAAACAGCTCCCTTGGCTTCTCAGGTGTCTCGCCACAAGACAGATGAAACCATTTTCTCCCCCCAAATTAGCAGATTTGCCTGAGAACTGTCATCTGCTCTTGCAAAGCAGTCAGACGAGGAGACATGTTGTGAAGCACTGATCTGCACGTTCTCCTTGACTGCTCAAAACACACAGGCAAGTATTAAACAGTTTAGGCTCTGGCCCAAGCAGAATCAGCTACTGAGATTGCACCCTAACCCAACTTCTGACTTCCCTATGGCATTTACCTCTTGCTGCCCGACACATCCAGCAGTAAAGTGTGGCTAGTTTTACACAAATGCAGCTGTACTCGGTGGGTGTGATCTCCCTGAAAGACACTGGCAGTGCACATAGGGCCTTTGTGAGCCAGGTGCAACCAAGTGTCTCCTCCCGCTGGAGATGGGGTTTGTTTTGGAGTAGGAGGGAGAGAGGGGAGGATGATAGGATCTCTCTTGTGTAGAAAAGGGCAGAATTTGAGCTGTTTTTGAAATTACTGTAAAAAAGCTTTCTATATATTTTGATGGGCCACTAAAAGCAAATGGGAAGGGGATACAATTTTATTATGCCAAAAAAATTATGCTGGTTAGCTGTTGTGGCACTGGACTAACTAAAATCCTCTTGGAATAGGCCCTGGTTGTTCCCCAAAGATAAATGTGAAGATGTGCTCTTCTTAGAGTAATGGTGAGAGGTTACAGCTCTGACTGTATGATTGCTTTCATGTTATGAAGCGAGAAAAGCATGAATGAAAAAACCTCTACCATCCATTAGGGAGAAAATTGGCTGGGAGGTCCACAGGTACAGACAGATTAATCTCCATTTACCTCTATCAGAAATAATTCCGTGCCCGTGAACATTAGCCATGTATTTCTCTCTAATGATCCCTTCACAGGCTCGGTCACACCAGCTGTGGTATGTCTGGGGACAGAACAACTATGAAATCCTGAGCAGCTTTCCCAGCAAGAAGATTGTTTCACAATCAAGCAGCTCCATCATTTTTGCCTCTATGCTGGGAGATAGTTTGGCCTCATTCTTCTTATGGCTCTAAGCCCAAGATATCTGCAGCTATGCCCAAGCGAGTCCTGTGTCCAGCAGGATTTGATGATAGCTCATCTCCAGTCCTATAGTGATGATCTATGGTGGCTACATACAGAAAGAGAGGCAAAATACCTACAAACAATACCAAGTATCTAAAAACAATATTGTTATCTTGTTTAAAAATTATATAAAATCTCCAGCAAATTGGATTTCATTTTGTATAGTGCCTCCTCTTTATCTAAAAATTGCCAAGATGTGTCATTCATGACAGCTGGGTTAATCCAAACCAGTTGAACTCTTTCAATAATGGCTCATCTTTGTTTCTAATAGCTGCAAAGACCTGCCTAATGTTCTGTCGTGCTTTTTAACAAGCATCCAGTGTCATTGGGACTTCATTAAAGAGGGTTGTTTTGTTTTTTTTTACTGAAGTTCTTGCTCCAGTTCATGTTTTGTAATAATCATGCTTAAAGAGGAAATAAATGTCATGTCCCAAGCCATGAGGGGGGCATATGTCTAAGTAATGCAAAGGAACTGGAGCTGGGCAACAGCAGGAAAAGGCAGAAAATGCCAGATCCTCCCCACAGTCACTCAGAGTTTAGTAGAAATAGGAACAGCTGCACTGGGCCAGAGCAAGACTCCACTTGCTTGTTATCTCTCAGATGCACAGAGGAAGGACGAAAGAAACCTTGTGAGTGTGTGTTTGTGTGCAGATATGTGTGTGTGCCCAGAGATATTCATATGTGTGTATGTCAGACTGCCCTCAGAGGGGCATGGTGGTAGCACAGAGGCAGCAGTCACAAGGTGCAGGAAAGAAAATTCCAAATTAGATATCAGGAGAATTTCTTCACATCTGGAAGGGCTCAGCACTTAAATGGAAAAGAACCTGAACAATCAGGTTGTGCTGTCTTTCCAAGGACTAAACATGATCACTTCCAGAGGGCTTTTCCGGCCTGAAATATTCTAATTCATATACACGTATATACATACACATGCACATTCACATCTAGAGTTTTGAAATATATGAAGATACCTGTATGCATGTACGTGGCACATTCTCTCTTCCTGTTGTCCATGGAAAAGTGTGACTTAACCTGTCGCACTCTTGGCTAGTCTTTTCAGAGAAAAGGGGGAAGATCTTTGGGACAGGACCCTCCAAGCTGTGTTCAGCAGTGCTATTCTTGCAAATTACTCCTGAACTGAGTAGGGCTCCTGGCACGGGAGGTCAGATTCTGGGAAACCTGGTGATGACCTTTCTTCTATAAGGAATGATAGTGTGAAATGAACACTGCATGAGGGAGTGAAGGGGCTGTTGTCTCTTAAGCCCTGGTTTTAGTTCTTGCTTTGGACCCTATTACCTTTTGCACAGAAACTTAGGCTATTTCTACATTTCTGCTTCAGCATAAAGCAATTTATAAGTTTTGTTCTTCCCCTTGTGAGTGGGTGGGAAGCTTTTATTTCAGAATCCTTCAAATAACCAGATTCAATTTCACCCTCATAAATTTGATCTCCTACACACATCCCCTTACTAAATAAGCAAATATTTTTCCTAAAACCAGTTTGGCTTACTCCTAGGTTGACCTTTTGTCAACAAAACATGAAGATATTATCATGATTGGAAAAACTTCTCTCAGGCCTATAAACTGTCAAAGAAAAAGGGGAGAGAGAAGAGAGGAAAGGCTGGGGCTTTGAACCATCATTTTGGAAATGTCAGTTGGGCAACCAAATAGCACGAATCATAAAAACAGTGAAAGAGGCAAAGAGACAATGTGTGAACAGTTATTGCACTGAAAGAGCTGGTAAATCATTGTATATTTAACAATCTGTCCATTAGGCTGGGAAATGATATTTCACTTAGTCCCATGGCACAGCCAGGGGTTTTCCAAGCAGCAGGCTGGGTTTAACTGGCACAGACTCCTCAGGCCAGCCATGGGAAGAGGATGACACTGGGGTGCCTTGCAGGGGTCCTCAGCTCATGTACCAAAACAAATGGCTCATGCCAGCTTTGCCAGGGAGTCCACCAGGGATGCATGGAATCCCTCCTCCAACCCAAGTGTGCCTGCCAGCCTGGTAGGGAATTTTCATGTGTCACAGGTGAGGGGGAAGCTTCTCCCAGGTGCCTGTCACCCTCCTTTGCCAGCAAAATTAAAGCTAATGGATGTTTGCTCTTCAGTCTCCCAACAGGAATTTTCCTGGTCAGGAGTGCAAGTCCTGCTGCCTCCTCCAGAAGTCTTCCAGAGGACCTCCAGACCTCTTCTACCTCTGCTGATCCCCAGAGGTCCAAGCACATGGGTTTGACACATGCAGTGACAGGCTTCCCCAAAACAGCCAGGGGCACAAGCTGGTCTCTGTTTTTCCTTTCCTCATACACGTCCAGGCAAGGGTGAAGTGAGGAGAGTGGTTGGATACAACCTGTTCAAACAAGCTGCTTCATAAACCTAAATAAAGGCTTTTCCAGAAGCTGAGAGATGCTCTTCCCATGACTTTGGCAGTTTTAATGTCATTGAGAGGAAAGGCCTGGGGAAGCGCAAGAGAAATTGTTCAGTAAACTCCAGAGTGGCATAATTCCTGCTTGGGAAAGCTTGCTAATCACCATACAGGACCTCAGAGCCAGCAGGAAGGGATGACCTATCTCTCTTGTATGTGCTATCCCAGTTGACTCAAGCCCCTCCCATCCCAGCAGCACAGATTGGCAATTATGTGCTCTTGGGGAACCAGGAAGGACCCACCACCAAAAGAAGTCCCTTTTCAAGGGATTGAGAGGCAGTTGCACACTGACAGATTTTTCCTAATCAATCACTGACATCAACATTTTGGATCAAGCAGTAAACCAAACATGAAGGCTTAGTGGACAGGACAGTCCAGTCCAGGCTATGACATCCTGGAGCAGTCTGGCTGTCACTCTGTTCAGGGAATCATCCTGTCCTGAGCTTTGCCTGTGAGTTGTCCTGGTGGCACAGGCTTGCTCTGACACATGCACGTGTGAGGCATCACTGGCCAAAGCATGGCAAGTGAAGGAGAAGAAATGTGATGAAATTTATTGTGGAGTCGGGTTAGATCTGTTCCACTGACAGAAGTGTCTTCCTTGTAGCAAAGCATCACAAGGAAGAGGCAGCTGAGCAGCCACGGGGGCAGGCTGGGTAGTGGCTGTTTGAGCTGAAGTTGCTCTCACCTGCTCCCATCTTTTCCTCCTTGCTTTAGTCAAGCTGCATCCCAAACTATTTCCTGAGCATCACCACCACCACCATCAACTTCAAAATGACACGGGGGAGCTGGTGGAAGAACCAAATCTTGAGTGTACAATGCTGCACTAGAGGGTCAGGGTATTACAAAAAGTCCACTCAGGACTGGGTGCAGGGCAGACAGTGCCCAGTATCGGCTGTGGTCAGTGAAGTGACAGGGATCTGTCTCTGCTTTGGCGCCCATGTTCCAGCTTGCCATGCTGGGTGTCTGTCGGCCATCATAGGGGGTAGAGAAGAGGAGGACATGAAAACACAGTTCTTAACAGATTTAGGGAAATGCTGAAGCTGTAAATCAAGATCTTCAATGCATTTCATCTCCTTTCCTTTCAGTACTCAGCAAGAAAATAAATGCATACCCAGGAAATAAGGAACAGATGCGCAGGCGCATCTTGGGACACATAAATTAACGTGGAAGTAAACGGGCAGGCAAGAGTAGCAATAAAGGCTAATTAGACCACACAGGCACCACCAGCATGGGACTGTATCTCCAAATATTGCCAACACCCTAAAGGTCCACAGCAAAGTGAACTCTTCCATTTTTTGTGGCTACGGTCCAAGGCCAGGACATTGACTATGAGAACCTGATGCTTTGATGACTGGATGGGTGGTGATGTCCCCAAGATTAAACAATCACAGAGGGAAATGAAGTATAAATAAAGCTAATGGCCTGGTTCCCTCCTCTTGGGACAAATTCCCTCTTCACACAGCAAGTAAGCTGCAAAACCAGAAAGAAATTAGGGCAGGTATTGGAAAGCCATTGTAACCTGTAGCTGCTCTTGGGTTTGAGTGTGGCCAGCACTGTCATATTCCACCCTGTATACAGAAAGGTTTCTTTTTCCTACTGAATCTATTGAAGTTGAGACAATTTTCTCTTGTCCCCAGTGCTCCATAAGCCCTTACTCAGCAGTGCCCCAGAGCATCAGCCTGCAATGCTGTGCAGAGCATAATCCTGCAGTGCCCACAGAAAGGAGTACAGCCTTGATGAACTCCTCAAAGGACAACAGCAGTCCTTAGGTCCCACAGAGTCCTGAATGGCAGAGCAGAGTTTGACTTTGAGCACGTGGAACACCTGAGGACCATGTGCTTACCACGCTTCCATCTTGCTCTCCATGTTTCCACGTTGAAAATGCCAGACCAGCATCTTGTATGTGCTTTACTAAAAGGTCTGCTAAGCCTTTCCCGACTAAACTGAAGGCATCCCATGGCACAGCCACCACAGTGATTTGTACTGAGGCCCAGGTAAAAGTGAACCTCAGCTGTGAGTGCCTGTTTATTCCTTTCACATTCCCCAGGTTTGATTGCACACGCTGCACCGCGAGTGCAGGAAGGTTATGGTTTGTGTTGCACTTTGAACATCTCCTGAGCACTGTTGGATGCCTGGGAACTGCATGGACTGCAGGCTGGCAAGGACTGTGCTGTGTCAGAGCACAGAGTGATGACTGCCCTGCTTTAAGGACACCTGGGATGCTACCACTGCCAGGAAATTGGAAAAAACAGTGACACAAACACAGCAGTACCTGCCCAGCACCTCTGCTGGAAGGGCAGCTCTGCTCACCAAGCTCTGTGGGATAGCTGACCCTCTCAAGTGATCACAGCCCACCAGAGCACCCAAAATGTCCCCATTGCTCTACTGGGCCATGCTGGTTTCCTCCATACTCAGCCATTAAGGCAGCTTCTGTCCTGCCATGCTCGAGGACTGAGATGATGTTTCTTTATCCAGAACCATGTGCACAGTTTCCCCAAGGTGCTGTTTGACATGGGCTTTTGCCCAAGGCCTCACTTGCTCCAGATAAGTGCAAGCTTCTTTTCCAGTGAGACCAAAGCATTTGCTTAATAATTGAGTTAATTCTTCTGCTCCCCAGATAGGGCAAAGATCAGGCACTTGGAATGAACTCTCTTTGCAAGACCTCCCTCCCAAATTACAAATGACAGTAGCATAGTCTTTATTTTGAGACAACTACAATACATATTACTTCTCCTCTGTCTGTCATTTACCTCCCTTGGACCTTGTTTTTTCAAGTCCTAGTGGCATTCTTCTGTCCTGTCCTGTCCTGTCTTGTCCTGTCCTGTCCTGTCCTGTCCTCTCCTCTCCTCTCCTCTCCTCTCCTCTCCTCTCCTCTCCTCTCCTGATGTACATTGCACACATCACTTGCCCACACAGGCAGGAGCTGGGTTTCATCAGGCCTCTAGAGTTACCATGCTGTTTCATGAGCTGCCTGGAGAACATTCTGGAAGGGCATTGTAGGCCATCCTTCAGTGGTCAGGCACTTTGGTGGGGTGTTAGCATGGAAGCCTTCACAAGCCAACAGGAGAAGTCTGAAAGTAGCACCAAATCATAGAAGGTTTGGGTTGGCAGAGACCTTTAAAGATCACTGAATCCAGCCCCCTGCAGTGAGCAGGGACATCTCCAACTAGCTCAGCTTGCTCAGAGCCTGGCTTGGTGCTGAGCCTGAGGGCCTGATGCTGGCCTGATGCTTTAGCACAGCACACCGTGTAAGAAGGAGGGATGAGATATTTTCCATTGTCAGAAAAGAATTTTCCTCCATGTCCTCCAGCCTTTTGCTGGAGGAAATACTTTTTGTTTCCTCAACGCCTCCAGATCAAAAGGACTATTTCCCCTCCTGCCAAACAGACCATCTTAATGCACATGCATGTGGTCTCAAAAATCACTTTCCTGAGCAGCCTCCCTCTTTCATCACAGGGCAACAAGAATGGAAGAGTCCTGGGCTATATCTAGTCCTTTGATGGCACAGGCAAAGGCCAAAACTTGTCCATAAAGTTCTCTGCAGAGACTCAGCTCTGTGGAGCCGTTCCGGGGAACGTTTGCTTAGCAAGAGTAATATTTATGTTAAGCATGAATGAGAATCAGACATCAAGTACAGGTTTCAGTTCTGGTTTGGCATTTCCTGAGCAAAATCCCAACAACATATGAAATCTTTAAACCTTCAGGTCTGCATTTCACACTCTCTGTCATGTGAGTGTGTGCCTCCAACCAGGCTATCTTGGTATTCTGCAGCATGGCAATAACAAGCTGGAAGACCCTGCTCCCCTGGATCAGCCACTGAGTGGGTCCCAAGATGCATGACAGGCCATGGAAAGCTTTCTAGAAATCACTTGGGGTCCTGCTGCGAAGCAGCCACCTCTGAACATATTGCAGCACTCACTGAATGGCTTCCAACAATGTGAGAGCTTCATTTGTGAGACTCCAGAGGAAATTGCATCCAGTTGTCATTGCAAAAGAGGGAATTTAAGGCATGCACAATGTAATTATTCCCACTGGGAACTGCCAAAAACAACAGGGTGGCACCCCATTGCTGCAGGAGGAGGGGGGCAGAGGAGTGGGGGGAGAAGCTGTAGAATATCTCCTGCTGTGCGTGGCCAGGACTTTGATATCCTGTCTCCTCTGAGCACAAGCCCATCCCCACAGCATCTCAGACCCTCCTGGTGACACAGGAGAGCACCACCAGGGCTGCAGGCAGAGGTGAGCCCCACCAAGAAGCCACAAGCTCTTTGGCTGCCTCGTGTGGGAGCAGAGACCTGCACTCTGGCAGAAGCAGATGCCTCCGGGTAAGGCCACCAGCAATTTGGAAGGTCAAAATTTCATTTACAGGATGTTATCAGCAAATCACCTAGATTCAAGCAGGCATTTAGGTACTGAGTTCTCTATTTGGCAGGAAACTGGATATCTATACATTTTTGAGGATCTGTAAAATGAGGCTAACAGCACCTCAAATTTTAAGGAAGGTATTTGTGAGGTGACAGAAGCTCCTCCTGGTGATGTGGGCAGCACTGGTGGACAGGGAGGGGCACTGCTGTCCTTCAGCAGGCGCTGCCCAGCCAGGACTGGCTCAGGAGGCTCTGTGCCACTGCTGCCCTGCCACCCAGAGCCCTTCCCATCAGCGCTCACCAGCCTCTGCCTGGGCTAGCTCGCTGCTTTTGCAGAGCCTGGTGCAATGAGCCAAAGGCAGCCATCGCTGGGCTGTCAGGCTGGAAAGGCTGGGGAAAGCACACATCTGTAAGGTGCCCCAAGCTTCCTCACCACCCTCTGGGCTCTGCAAAACATCTTCAGTTGTCACCAGGGTTTGAAAAGACCCGAGAAGCAACACCTGGATCAAATCTAGGCTTCATTAACCTGTAAAATGTCCTTTTTTCGCTACCCAAGCTCTTCTCCTCCCAGTGTACAAAGCTAAACATAGCAAAGAGCTCTGGGGGAGGCTGGGCCTGGAAGAGGCTCAAAAGAGCCTAATCTCATTCCTCTGTGTATGTTTTTGCTTTGTAAAGACTTTTGTATACGTTGTTGCTCCAGATGTCGGCAGCAGAAGGGAGCAGCCGAGCTGCAGGCGACAGAGCAGCCACGGGAGAGGGACATCACGGACACACTGCCCATCCAGGGGAAATCCCAGCAAAGGTGGCACTGTCCTCCTGCCCCCACAGCATTCACAACCTGTTCCCAGCACTGGTCCTGCCGGTAGGAAAGACATCCAGGCAGCTGTTGTTAAGAGCAGCTATGTCTCAGCTGCTCACCCATGAGCAGGACAGCCCAAGGGAAACCCCTGGATGGGTCTGAGCATGGCTGGAGCTGGATGTCACGGGCATGACATCGTCTGACCAGCTGCCAAAATGCAGGAAGCATCCCACAAATAACCAGTTGTACAGTGAAATAGCCAAAGTCCAATGATTAATCTCCAGCATCAGCTCTAGATTTCAGTAGTTGTTTTGATCTGTGTGTTAAATAATACCAGTGCCTTACTGAAGAGGTTTGCAGAGGTTTAACAGCAATTAAATTCATATGTATCTCTTGCATGGGAGCTAAGCTTCACTGAATATGGTTTCAATAATCAAGTGGTATCTTGTTTACATGCTGTAATTATGATATTAAAATCTCTACCTAAACCTCACTGGAGACAGATTTTTTAATGTATGGCAGCCTTTGCAATGGACAGCATGTTGCTGAGGTAAAAGGTGACGAGATGGATGTGGGGTGAGCACTCACAAGATTACCCAACACCACAAACACGGCTGAGTGGGGTTCCTGGCATTCAGCAAGATTGCCACAGCTTCCAGCTCTTCCTCTGAAAGCTACTGGATGGCCAGCTGGAATCCCTGGGAGACAGGCATTAACAGGTGACTTAAGTGGGATGCTCTGTCTCCCAACAGGGTCACAAGATGGATGAAGTATTTCTCCTTGTACCTGTGGCTGTAAGATTCACACAGCTAGGGCTCACTCTTAGCATGGAGATTATGCTCCCCTCAAGTGATAGGATCCCAAATCTTAGCCCTTTAAATTTGCCCAGGCCTGCTAGGTAGGGCTGAGTTGCACAGGGGGATTTACCATTTGGAGTAAAGCTTTATGGAGAACCAGAACCATAAATCAAACACAAGGTACTTGATACCATCTCTGGCTCAAAGGCCTTCAGCACTTTCCCTCTCTGGATTTGTATCTCCCTCCTTGTGTCTGCCTTCTCAACCTGCAGTGTAAGCTTTTGGAGACAGGTGCTCTGTTGGTACTGAATGCTTGATACCCAGAGATTTTGCCTAACAAGCCATAGCCAGTGCCCCAGTGAGGACATACCCAGCACATTTAGCCCAGGAGACAATCAATAAGAGGTGGTGAGGAGAAGTATTTGAGATCTTACATTTTCTCTCAGTTGTGAATGTGGACAACCCTGCCCCCTTCCACGGCAAAGTCAGATCCCGATGGTGTGAACAAACATCCATCAGCCCACTGGAACTGGGAGAAAGAGCTCAATGCAGGCAAGTACAGGTGAAAAGAAGTTGTGTTTTTATGCTTTTCACCTCTCCACCTCACAGCACGTGCTTTTCCCTGCCGCCTCTCACTACCACCACCCCAACTGCGCTACAGAAAGGAGTGACTGGAGACTGGTTTGGTGGGGAAGGTCAGTATACAAGTAGTAAGTGTAGTAAGTGGGGGCAGAAGCTCTGGACAAGCCCCTGCATGGGCCCAGGCAGTGCAGGTGCATTCTGTGTCTGCCCACAGCGCCATCACAACCGGAGCCTGGTCAGATCCTGCCAGGGACATGCCAACCTTGCCGTGCCAGTAAGCTGGACACCATGGCCCAGGCTCTCTGGGCTGTGTTACACGACCAGCTGAGCAGGATCCAAATGACTGCTCTTCTCTTTAAAATCTGTGGCCACAAAGGAGAGTTAATTTGTTTGTCATGTGTTGAGTTGATGACTTTCCTCCAAGCAGAGGAGCTGTGGGAAGAGAAACAGTCAGGGGCTGAGATTAAACGGTACCTCCAGTGCTAAAAGCAAAGCAGATTTGCCTGTAGTGAGTTTTCCTTTCCAAAAGCCATGCCTGGATAATCTCAGTTTCTACCTAAGAGATAGCAGAGCTGTCAGGACATACTGTGTGAGGCCACACAAGAAAACACAGACGTGACCCCTTGGCTCTCAGGAACAAATGTAAGGGGGAGGGGAGAAAAGAATTAGCAGGGCAAGAAAGCAACAAAACCCAATTTCATACAGCAAACAAATGTGAGAGCTTCTATTTTTACTCAGTAATCTACATGCCTGGCCCCCTTCCTATTTCTTCCATTTTTAATCTATAACAAATATCTCTGAACTGTGCTGAGACAATAAATCTGGGGCCCTTTGAAGACCTTGTGTGGCAGTGCAACAACAATACACTTTATATATAAACATTTTAGAGATTCATTTTCCCTTTGATCTGCAGCGTGGTACCCCCACTGCATGCCTGTGCACGCCCTGACACACTTGCACGTCCGGCTGAGCCCACCATGCCACAGGAGGTTGTTCCCTGCCCCAGTGATGGACATGAGAGAGGTCATGGATGGCTGTAAGAAGCAACGTGCACCCACTCAGGGATGCACATGTGAGCAAAGCTCTTTCGGTAAAAGGACACCGTCAGAGATGTGACCACTCCAACACTGATAACCAGCAGAATTTAAGGTCACAGTGGCAGAATTAATTGTTCAATGGTAGGGGCAGGAAGTGGTTATAAGCAGTAGGGTTTGTTTATTTTTAAAGCACGGTGGGAGAAGAGGAAAGGAACTTTATTGCATGATATCTTCCTTGTACCCGCAGGAGCCTCAGCAGGGTCACGTCCATGAAATCCACCATGCAGGCTTCAGCCCAGAACTAGCAGAGTAAGTGAGGGCAATAGCTATTTGTCATCCTTTGTGTAAGCCTGCTCTGGACACTTCGCCTGTGGGGTTCACAGACAATTGTTGACAGTGGAAAAATAATGAGGCACTGATCACTTCACCACTCCAATGGCTGTACAGCTGAGTCCACTCTGGCCTCCCACAGCCATTGAGCTGAAAGGATGCAGAGCATTTATGAACTGCACGTTACTCACCAGTGCATCACCCACTTAATTCCCAAATACAGCTCCCCCTGGGCCAGCAAAATTGCTGTAGATTAGCAAACAAATGGGATCTCTAAGCACAGCAATTTGGGGCAAGAAATAAAAAAAAAAAATCCACAGTTTAAAGAAAGAGTGAAATCTGGCTGTGAGAGGCATATGTGGCCCAGGCTCGTATTTCCTGGTCACAGAAATGTGAAGGCCCCATTTCATCAGCTCAGTCTCCAGGAGTCAATACCCACAGAGCTCTGTCACAGTAGGCTACAGAGATTTTCTGGCTGATACTGAGCCAGAAAAGAGGTAGTCACGTTTGGAGACACCCTGGCCTCTGCTCCGAGGACTCTCAGCCAAGGGCCAACCTGGATCAAACCTCTTTGACTTCCATGAACTGACAGGATCACAAGCAGGAGTGAGGAGATCCATGGGCACGTCACCTACACTGCAAACAGACCAGCTACAGCCCTTGCTGTGTGATCTACATGTCGGAGGTGTTACACCCTGAGGAACAGACAGAAGGCTGCTGTCTGTCAGTCTTACTCATTTTCTGGATAACCCAGCCACATGCTATCCTGCCATTGTGCAAGCATCAATTCAAACTCCAGAATACCAACTTCTACTGCTTTTTTTGGCTCATTCCTGACAACTATGCCCAAAGTAGCTGGGCTGTCACCAGGAGGTTTCCCCTCACATATTCTGGGGAAGAGCTGCACCAGGCACACACAGCTGTGGGTCCAGAAGAGTAGGGCAGTAGGTGCAGCATTTTGAATCAACAGCGTCCTCCAGACCCTGCCCTCCAGAAACCAAAAGAAGGACAAAACCCAGTCGTTTGATGCAAATTAATTTCCTGCGAAGGCTTCAGAGTGAGTTAAAAGCACACACGAGTGCACACATGCAGAGCCCGGAGCCTGAAACCTGACCCGGTGCAAGCTGCAGCGAGCCAGCCTGACACGGAGGGGAGCGGGAAGCTCTCCATCCCTCCATCCCTCCATCCCTCCACCCCTCCATCCCTCCATCCCTCCACCCCTCCATCCCTGCGGGAGACGGATGCGAACCGTGCTGCCCCTCGCTGGGGCGAGTCGGCAAGCGGAGGGGAGCGCCAGTGTTTGGACAGATGCAGGTCTGTGTCACAGGCACAAGGGCTGAGCCAAACGCTGATCCTCTGCTGCCCGCTATGGATTCCTTCGTAATAAATTTCCAGGCTCCTTTTAGCTGTCTTAGAAAGGCTTGTTCTCCAGCTGCTTCTCAGGTCCCTCTCACACTAGGTCTTCTAACCATGAGGATTGTCAAAGCCAAGCTTCAGGCAATTCTCCCAATCAACCAAAATCAAAAGATCCTTCTTAAAATGTAAGATTTCTTTTTGAAGGATTGAGGTCTTCGGTTTGCTTTCCTGCTGTGAAGGCTACACAGGAGCTTTCCTTTTCCCTCAGCAGCCCTGTTGTCATTGCTTTGAGGATGTGAGGGATGAGAGCCACGTGTAAGCACAACACTCCAGGAGCTGGAGCTTCAAGAGTACTCAAAGAGCAAACCCTGAGAAGAAGGGGTAAGTTTGTCTCTGGTGTCTCAGGTCACACACAGGGGCTGGTTGTACAGTGCCTGGGAGCAGCTGGGGGTGGCTGGGGTGCTCCCCCAAACAAATCATTCTGCTTCCAGACAGTGCACATAGAGAATAAGTACGGGACTAAACACTGACTACATGTTCTGTACAGCATAGAATTTAGGGGTCAGAGGGGCTCAGAAATTAGGGCTGGAAAAGACTATGGGAGGTTGTCTAGTCCATCACCAGTCCCAAGAGTACATCAGTTATCCCTGCAGTGCTTCTGACATGCTTTTCCAACCTCTCCTTTGAAACACACCCACCAATGGATTTCCACCACTCTTTTATCCATTAGCAGGGGTGACATAGGACATGTTTAACAACTTAGGCAGGGAACAGAGAAAGTAAACACTGGAGTGACTTCACTTTCCAGGATGAGAGAAGAGAAGAAAGTACAACAGAAATAAGGAGGTGGATGGGAAAACTGAGAAGAGACACAAAAGACTGCTAAGATTTGGAATTTTGTCTCCTTCCACCCTCCAAGAGCTACACAAAGGCCAACCCTCCTCTCACCACATCTGGGGACCCAAAAGGCTTCCAGATGGTCAACAAAAGAAGAGTCAGAGCCATGTCAGCACCCCATGAGGTCACATCACTGCTGGGAGGTGATGTGTGAGACCATGACTGTAAAAGCCCCATCTTTGTCACAAGCCAGCGCTGACCCCAGGAGTGAGGCCGTGTAGGGGAGGACACATCCCTGGTAAGTGGCGTGTAAGTCTCCCATCCAAACAGCCTCTTCAGGCTGTCAGGAGCTGCTGGTGCCCATGCCAGGGCCTCACTGCTGCAGCAGCTCTCCAGAAGCTGGCTCATTGCAGCGCAAGTTTCCAAGCCTGCTACAGCCCTGTAATAGCAGAGCAACTCCACTCGGTACAATTCAACATTACCACTGCTGTTGATCTTGGCGTATTATTTATCCATCTTCAGAGCCATAAATTTCCTTCCTGGACTCCGTGACTTGTTTTATAACCGCACTCTTTGTGCTGAGACTGCAAAGCCCTGGGGACAAGGCCTTTGCCTCCACACTTTCTATTTAGGGCCATGCAGCTTTATGACACTAACAGAAAGAGTAACTTCCCAGATGACTATGCAGCCATCACAGAAGTTTTTTGGAAATGCTACTTTTTTGGCTACTCAGAAGGTCACTGATAAGAGCAGGGATAAGCCTCAAGCCCAGGTTGCTACCACATGGGGATGAGGAGATCCTGGTAGCTCGCTTGCAAACATGACCTACAACAAAGCATAAACTCCTCTCCCTGCTCTCCCAAATGAATCAGCATTAAATTCCTCCCCAGAGTATCATTACTTGGCCTCTGTTTCTCAAGTCTGAAGCTTTAAGGAGGTGAGCAGCCCCACCACATTATCACTGGAGGCTCAGCTGCCTGTACAATCTCTGCACCAAGCTTTGGGAGCTCAAGCAAGAGCAGGGTTTGCACTGCACACTGCAGAGCGTTTGACTCTCAGAGGGGCTCAGAGCTCACCAGCCTCCTGGCTTGTGCGTCAGGACCAGCATCAGTTGACTCATGCTCCCATCCCAAAGTCCACTGTCCCCACCAGCCTTCTTGCTCTGGACCTCTGCAAGGGTCACTTTCACTTTTCCTTGGGGTGAGGGAACATCAGCAATGCTTTCCATCCCTGCCTGCCTCAGCTTGGAGGGGTCCCTTGAGTGGGCCATGAAAGGAGAGGCACATCTGGGCTGGATTACAGACAGGGTGGTGCAGTGGCTTTTACAGTGACAGATTCCTGCCTGTGTTTCTGAGCAGGACAGATACACACATAGATCAAGATGCACAGAGCCCCCAGGGTTGAGGGCCCTCCTTTACAGAAGCCATTCTAGGTTGCCCCTTTGGAGGGCTCAGCTATGGACACCTTGGCAGGCTGGGGGCTGTGGGAGGAGATGCTCTGCCCAATGCTGTGGCTGATGCTTTCCCACTGGGCACAGAGAATTGCTTTCTTTTGAGAACAGAGGCCAGACGGAGGGAATCATTTACACCATTGAGAAGTGGGTGTAACACTGCAATTTACTGGCATATTGCAGCCACAGAGCAGGGACTTCGCATCAGTAAGGCGAGCTGTGAAGAAAACAAGGGAGGAGGCAATGAGGCTGAGAGTAAATCCACAGAGATCAATAATGTTACATTAGATTTACATCAGTTAGTAAACCAAAGGTTGTGGTCTGCTCTCTGCAGCACTGGTTTATCACAGCTCCAGATTTTATGCCACAGTCACTGCAAGCAGGATCTGTCCCCTGAGGTTTTAGAAATAACCTCTTTCTCTCGAAACTTTTTTCTTTAGCTGTCTGTGGGTTGAGAGAAAGAGACAATGATGTGTGGATGGAAAAACAACAAAAAAAAAGAACTAAATTAAAATTAAAACGCAGCAAGGCTCCAAAGAATTTACAGATGTCTCTCCTCTCCTTCCACCCCCCCTGCTTCTCCGTGGTCAGCTGTAAATATTTATCTGGCAGGCTGCAGTGAAAGGCATGGCCCAAAACACTTAATCACAATTCCAGCGTGGCTGCCCTCCAGAGCACCCCAAACTTGGGGGACGGTGTTTTTTTTCTGCAGCATTGTTAGAGGAAGGTACTTCTGTCGTTATGCAGGCAAACAAGCACCCCCAAAAGCAATTCATAACATCTCCAACATGGGCTGCTGGGTGCTTTGTTTGTCTTCTTCTTTGGATATTTTTCTTTTTAAGAGGTCTGACTTCCTTTTTTAAGCTGAATGATGAAGGTGGGCCAGCCTGTCTGCCCACTGTCAGCAGCAGCCTGGTGCTGACTGACAGGCAGAAGTGGAGTTGAAGATGGACTGGATCAGTGAGGAGGTTAGGGAAATCTTCCCCAGAATCAAAGGAATCATTCTATTTCTATAATTCACCCCTAACTGTTCCACAAGTATTGCTGGAACCTGACCCCATCTTCCCTATGAAGGGTGGCTGTCTCTGGGGTGGAGCCTTGACAGCTTACATGGGTTGCTCAGCAGAAATTTGGGACAAGTGGAAGCACTGCTAGAGGCTGGCAATTGTAGGGGCTTTGCTTTTGAGGATGCCCAGCAAGAAACACCATTGGTACAGGGATTGCTGTGCAGCAATAGGTACCTGCAAAATCAGGAGCAAAAACCATGGGACCAGGGACTTGCAAGCCTCACTCCCTGGTTTCCACTTGCACGGCAAATCTGGCCTCCTGATGTATCTCCCTGCAAGGGTTTTGGGGAGATTTCCCTGTCTTCAGTTGCACTGTTCCTCTCCACACACAGCCATTATATCAGGCTCTAAACATCTCCTGATGGCTCACTCTCCAGTTTGACATGGAGGAGCTGGGACAGGAGAAAGGAGCATAACACACAAGGCTGTGGGTCCTCTGGAACACACCCTCAGGGCTTCCATCTAAGTTTGCTCCAGCCTCAGCAGCTGGAGCACATAAAGAGGCAGCCAATGTTCACTTTGTGTCCCAGCTCCCAGCCTCCCCAGCTGATGTGTGGCAGAATCTTCCACGGGAGAAGAAATTAAATGTCCCACCAAAAGCTTGGTTGCCACTTCATCATAGTGGCTATTGCCTCAGTTCCCAGCTGAAACACAAACATATTTTGTTTTTACAGTTCTTTGCTATTTTCTCCAGGGAGTGGCACACTTTGACCAAGCAGAGCCATTCATGACATCATATTTTCTTATTGGCCTTTACTGCACTGCAATTGCCTCACCAGTTATCACCACTTATTGCCAAGGAGCTGTTTCACCACCTGATTGTTTATCAGCCTGCCTTTATGCTTTCCTGGGCACTGACATTCACTTCACTTTCTCCCTCCTCCTTGCCAGTGTTTCCAGTGGAAATGATGCTTTGTCTGCACATCTGCAAACATGTAGATTTCCTTGAAAAGTCAAGTCCACTACTTGCTCATTTAGAGCAGGTGATCAGTAACCACTCAGATAAACTGGTCTGAGGTTAATCTATTATCCTGTCAGGGGCTGTTGCAATTTTTATAAGACTCAGAACCTAAAGAACTGTTAATGCCCCCTCTCTCTAAACATAAATATATGGTAATCTCAACATCCTTCAAAAAATAAACTCCCTTCTCTGCTGTAATTATTGTGACCTTGCCATTGCAATGCAAAAGGTACCTGAAAGTGCAGACCAGCGAAATCCAAAAGTTTTCAAAACCCAGAGTAACCAGAATTCAAATTACACAGTTTTTAATCTATTTTTAAAGCTAGTGCTGTGAGACTTGAGGCCTTCTTTGAGATTTTATAATCCTGGGGCTGCTAATACTGTAGCAGTTAACTGTGTGCACTGACACCAACTGCAGCATCATCAGGGGGCAGGAGGATGCCCTGGGAACAGCATGTGCTCCTAAGGCAGGCTTTTCCACAGGGTTCTGTTTGCTTTGACCAAAATGGACCACTAGGTTTTTATTACACATAGGGCACGCTACCATGGGAGATTTGCAGTCTCCCTAGTGCTGCTGTTCTCTGAGCCCGCCCCACTGACTATGCAGCCAAAAAATCCCTGAAAAATCACACCCCAAAATCCCTGAAAGTGCCAGGCCCCCCTTTTCCCCTTGCAGTGTAATAAATGGCAAGGTGCAGGGGCACATGGGGAAAGGCTGCTTTTATGGCAGGGTGCATGGTGCCCTGGACAGGGGAGAAGGTGAGGGGTGGCTTTGCACTCTCACCCCTCGGGACAGCCCCAGCAGTGCCAGAGGATGGGGGAGAGCTGTGCTCTGTGTGCCCATGCAACAAGCTCATGCTCCACGGGGTGAACAGAGTGCTGAGATTACCCAGCTGCAATTCCCACCACCTGCTCTGTAGCTGGCCCCCGTGGCCAGCAGGCAGGCACTTGGGGTGGCAGGTCCATCCGTCTGTCCCCGGTGCGTTGGGACAGCCGGTTGCTGCTGCCTTCACACAGCTGAGGCAGACCATGGCAGGGTGGGGAGGGCACGTGGGCACAGAAATATTCCCCATGCTGCCAGGCTGCCAGGCTGCCAGCAGCAGCCAGAGCCGGGTTTTCCCACAGCACCTTCACTTTCCCATCAGTGCCAGGGGTGAGGTGCCAGCCTGGCCCCCAGCTGCAGGCCAGCTCTCAAGGGAAGTGGAAGGGGCTCCCTGGGCTCAGCTGGAGCTTCTCTGACCCAGACATTAAGCATGCTGCCGTTTTGGCAATGCACTTTGTCCTCCTGTTTTGTGAGCCAAGAGTTTATAAACTCAAAGGGAGAATAACCTCTTCTTCCTCTCAGGCCCTACCAGTCCTGCTTTTGGCTGCAGGCACTTCCTTGCTGCACACCCCTGATCTGCAAATGGGTCTCTGCTACCACTCTTGGCTTATCAAAGGAAAAAAAAAATCAAGGAGATCTTTGCTGTTTGCTTTTCCTCTTCAGGAACTGATTGCACAATGGGAACAGCAGTTTGTCACCTTGGCCAGTACCACCCTCCAGCCCACCCCTATTTTGCCCCAGAATCAGCAAAGTGGCTGCTCCTGGTTAGTCCCTGAGAGGCAGGAGGCTCATGTTGCCTGCAGGCCCTATGGGGATCTGCTCACTGGTAGGCAGCTCCACCTGTTCCACCATTTTCAAGGGACATCTTGCATTCAGGGTCACATCAGCTCAAGAACATCCCCATCTGCCCAACACTGGTCTCAGGGTCTTTCTGCTGTTCACAGATACAGGGGCAAGTCTGTGCTGGCAGCTGTGGTGGGACACCTGGAGACAGCACTGAGGAGAAATGGAACCTTTCCTCTGCCCTCACCATGGAGTCCCCACCAAAGCTGTGTATCCCCAACAGCCTGCCCTAGCCAAGCTCATGATATGAAAGGATGACTTGAGCTACACCCTGTTTATTTCCATCCCTGCTCTTTCTGCCACAAGCCCAGGAAGCCCAAATTATTTACCTAATACAAAGGGAAGCAACAGAGTGATTCAGAGATCAAGAAACTTTTCATTTCTCAGAGGGAAGATAAATACTGCTCCTTTGCTGTAAGTGAATTGTTGGGCAGTGCCTGCACCAGGACAAAATGTGTTTTTCTCCTGGTTGATGTAGGATTGTCAAGGCCAGGCCACCCGTGAGCTCAGCCATCAGGCAGAGGCAATGCTGGCACCCCCAAAGCCTGATGGAGGTTTCCAACCTGTACAGGTCTTAGAAGATTAATTTCTGAGTGGCTATTGTAAGGAAAGCGCTAAAATTTTGCCAGACAGCTGCAAGATGCTATAGGAAGGTGAAATTAGGAATTACCCAGTCTATGGTACCCAGCTTCTTACAGTGGCAAGCAACCACACAGCAGATGACCAATATGAAAAAGCCCAGAGTCTCTCTGGGCTCTGGTTCATGGCCAGAGCATTTCCAGACACACTGCAACAAGCCCTGGCCAGCCTCACCTCCACAGAGCAGCAGCATCACCCACAGAGCAAAGGCCAGCTCGTGCAGGAAGCCCTTGGCAGCATCCCCAGCTCAGCACCAGGAGGTGCCTTTGGTGAGCTACCCTGGAGTCCTGGGCTCAGAACATGGGAGCTTGATGGAGCAGCATTCCCTCATGAGTGGGGCTGGATAGGTACAGAGGGACTTGCAGGCCTCATCCTGCACACTGGGACAGGGGTGTAGTCCTGGTTCCTACAGCCCAACCCAGCATTGGGAAAAGCCACTCAGCTGCTCCATCTCCCCACTCTGCTGAAGAACAGCTGTAACATCCTTTGGCACATGGACAAAGCTCCCTGGAGGAGCGATGGGAAGTGTGAAGCCTCTCTGAACACCTTGTTCATGGCATTTAGACAGCACTGCCTATGGGCCAAGGCACAAAGAGATTAGATTCCCAGGGCCACAGATTATGGAACATGTTCTTCTTTTAACTGGTGCTTCAGATGATCCCAGTCACGTGGGATCAAGTGTGGTGGTGAACCACCCTGCAGTATCTACCTCAAGCACTCCAGTTAGTGCCGACACCTCTTCCCATTCCATTTCAGCCACAGCTGAAAGTCTTCGTGCAGCCAACAATTTCTCTAAGGACCTAAACTCTTTGCTTACTCTGTTCTGCATTTCAGCTCCCAAGGGAGGATCTTTCCTCTGTGCAGTACCAGTTCAAGAATAGCTGGAAAATTCAGTATTTTGGTGTGCACAAGTAAAAGCCCATTTACCTGAAATATGCTGTCTCCCAGGGGCAATCACAAGGCTACAGTTTGTAGAGCACTACAGTAATGAAAGCCCCAGAAATACCACTGGAGATGGAAAGGTGAGGTGATTTAATAGGAACCATACAGGCTGCTTCAAGTTTTCTGAGTAATCCAGCCTCTGCATGTCCTCACTGCATTACAGACACGATGCATCATCTCCCCTTTCCTTGGCTTCGTTATGAGGATTGAATCTCCCCCGAGACCCTAATTGCTTCAAATGCTCTCTGCTCTATTTATATTTGATTTTACCCAGTGGTTTCAAGCAATACTGATCCTGAATGACTGTTGATCTAGGGCTGTAGCCTGGCTGACATCTGCTTTGAAAGAGTTGTGTGCAGGTCTGTTTGAGCAATGTTATACAGGGCAGAGAGGACTCTGGTCTTCAGTTAGAGGCTTTTTAATGATCCAGTCAATACAATGTTTTTCTTCACAGACAGAGCCATGTGACCACGATGGTTTTTGTATCTGCGGACTTAGTTTCAGGCTAATGTCTATCTTTCCCCTATCTTTGTGTTGGGTCCTTGCCTGCTCCCTACCTCTGTTTCCCCCTCACAAACTGGTTGTAGCTCCCCTCACAAGTGCTGCCAAAACCCACCCTGCCCTATCTGAAAAGGGGTCTTTCCTGCCATGCCTGGTGGAAATAACTGCAGCAGGCCCCACTGCTGGCAGCCCTGGCATCTAGAGGTCAGCAGAGAGGGAACATTAGCTCCCATCTCGGTGGACACAGACCTGCTCCATGGCCTGGGCAAGGGCAGGGACACGGCTCAGTCCGTGCGGTGGTGGAGGGTGGGGGCAGGAGGAGCACAGAAAGCAGACAGATGGCTACACAGCCAGCCCAGTTATTACCTGCATAAATTGGGTAAATCACAGGCTAAGCAGTTGCTCTCCCTGCAGTAGAAGAGGATCTGACACTGTGATTGAAAATTAGCAGCATCTCCAAGGCAATCTTGGCTGGGAAGCTTGCTGTGCTGGGAAGCCCCGCTCAGCTGGGTGTTGCACTTGGACTGTGTTATTACTGCACCTTAAACCACAAGAACAAAATGTTTGGGACATGCTAATGACACCAGGAGAAACAGAAGCATTTTGATTTGGTAGTAATTGTAGTAATTATTTGCTACCAGGGCAGATATGAATACAATATAATGGGTCTGTTCATTGCTCTGATTATTTATCAGCATTCAACACCAGAAAGAAAACAATGCTGGTAAATAGCAGAGGGTTTATTTTGGGGAACTGTCTAAAGCCAAGAAAGGACAAAACATCTCTGTTCAAAACAGGGTTTGTGGAGGCTCTGTGGCAAAGATCTGAAAAAAGCTGTCAGGCTTCACAAGAGCTGTATATCACTGAGGTTTGGCCCCGATGTGTTTGGCTTGGTGGCACTGCCAAGGCCAGGTTTGCTGAGCAGCCTGCCCTTGGACAAGATCCTGATCAATATATTGCCAAATGTCACCCACTGGCAAAGAAACCACCCAGGGTAGAACATTTTGGCAACCCGTTTTGGAAAAACTTAGCAAAGATGCTTCAAACGCTTGCAGGAGCGCACAAACAGGAGAGCTGTAGGCACACCAGGACTGGTCTCACACCAGCAATACCCACCGTGCCTCAGAGGGGAGCAAAGGCCTGTGACATCCCCTGCTGCAGCCTGCCAGCACGCTCCCAGGCCACTAGACCAAGGACAGATGCTGACCAGCCTGCCTTGGAGTGTCTGCAGGACATGCCAGGGCAAGGTAGGCATTGGTGCTGGGGGACCCTTTGTAGAAAGCAACTTTCCTCCCATTGCAGGTGGCAACCACGTTCCTTCCAAAGGGATGTTGCTGTCTCCATTCACCTCCCTCCCTGGCATCCAGCTCCCATGGCACTTTCAGCTCCTCCACTCATCCAGCCTCAGAGCTACTCTGCTGTGAGCATGTCAGATGGGAACCTGCAATCACTTCTGGCCAGCCCACTAACACCAGCTGTTATTACAGCAGGCATTGATGTGAGCAGCCACAAAAGCAAACAGATCTTTGGCTCCTCATGTGTCTGGAGCTGCCTGCACATCCTACCAGGTTAACTGAAAACATGTGGTCAGGTCCTGCCAGGCTGGCATGCAGCTACAGCCAGAGTGAGCTCTCAAAGCATCTACAACTTCTGTTTCCTCATCCCTTTGCTTGAATAATCTTGCATTGAAGTCTAGCTCAGGAAATGGTGCCATACCAACATGCCTAAATGTTCTCATCATCACTGATGCTATTTCTGCAGAGCCTTGCTGCTCCAGCTGCATCCTCTTTGGCTTGCTGGGTTGAGGTTTACCATGTGAGGGTTACCCATCACTGGAAGATGCTTGTCCTTGCTTCCCTAACATGTTCCTAAATTTCAAAAGATAATTCCATGCATAACATACCCATCATAAGATTGCAGCAGTGCTCAAAGCAAACTAACCTTGCTCCTATGACACAGGAACACTGGCCTGCCACCCAGGACAGACCTCCCACACGTCAGAAACCTGAGCCTGAGCTCTGCCTTTGTGACCAACCTCTGCACACAGAGGATGGATGATTCAGGCTCAGCCTGGCTGTGCCAAGGGACATGATGGATGCCAGGCAGCCCTGATGAGCCAGGGTTCTCCCAGCAGGCCCCAGCACCCACAGAGTCAGGGCAGAGAGGATGTGTAGGATGCCTGTTTGCAGCCATGCAGATGGATCAGCAGGCAGCTCAGGATTCAAGCAGCACAGTAGGTGAATCCTACCTGCCCCACCTCCAAACATGAGGGCCAAGCCACCCCTGAGGCCTCCCCATGGAGAAATTCTCAGAAGTTAAAGGCAATGAACATGTGTACAAAGCAATGCTGGCATGGCAGGGTTGGTAGCTGGTGCATGTGCCTGTTTGGAGATACTGGCCCACCTGGAACCCTGGCAGGAGCAGATTCTGCCTCTGAGGGCAGAGATGGGACTGGCACACAGTAACCTGTTCCAGAAAATGCCCCTAAGTCACCCTCCTCTTCAACCAGAGGTGGCATTTGTACATGTAGTTTCCTAAGGAGTATTTTTCTTTTTTCTTCCTTCTTTCTTTCCAAGTCTGTAGCTGAGTAAATACTAACCAGCCACAGCATCCTGTGGCACAGGTTTCCCCAGTGCAACCTCATGCTCTGTGCAGATCTGCCTCTGGTTGTTTGCCTTGAACCTGCCACCTGCTACTTTTATTTGATGTCCCTGAAGTTCTTGTCTTAGAAGCAACAGAATACAATCACACTCTAATTTGTGTTGAGATCACTTTTTCTTGAGTCACTGGTGTCCAGGTGCCTGCTTCTTTTTAATTCAATAGTGAAAGCTCCCAAGTGCCTTGGGGGCACAGATCAGACATTTGTAATTTTTTTTTCATTTTTCCTGTCGTTACTGGTGTGATGCACTGCAAAAGTCTGCCAGTTGTTACCATAATGGATGAAACTGCAGAAAGAGGAACGAAATCCCATCCTTGCTGTAGCACATATAACCCATCTGTATGCCCTCCCTCACAGCCTGCAGACACCTGTGAACACACAGCCTCATTCATGGCCCTCCCCTCCTCTGCCCATGCTCCACATGCACATCCACCAGCACCCATCCTTCCAGAACCACACTTGCATGCATGCATGCCCCTTCATCTCTACTCCTCCAATACGTCCTTCTGATTAAAATATAACTAATATGCCATAAACACAAACACCACAGGCACATAAATGCTGCTGTAAATGCATTGTGTCTATACACCCACGCTGTATCAGCACATACCCATTCAATCCTAACTTGATACACCCCCCTGAATGCATTCTTCCACCCCACACCTTGCTACAACATGCTATGCAGCTTCAGGAAGAGCAAGGGAAAGCCCAGAGTTGTTTGAATGAGATGGTCTGTCCTGCTGGAAATTCTGCTTCTCAGTTTCTCCTGTGCCAAGCCATGTTTCAGTGGCCTCCCATCGAGCCTGGGGTGAGAACCCTGGCCCTAGCAGCACTGCCAGTTTTGCCCATTTTCCTGGTCAATCCCATAGGTAGGCAGATGGGTCAGCACTCAGCATGCAGCTGGAAACATGCTGGGTTTTCCAAGCACCAATGCACCCTGCAGCTCAGAGGTGGTGATTGTGCCACAGATGGGCTTCATGTGGAGCCCTGCCAAAGACTGACCCAGGTGAGCACCGGGCACCCTGCTCATGGGTGACTGTCAGAAGACAGAGATTTCTGCACAAATGAAACACAGGGAGACAGAAATATATATATCTCACATGTGTGCATGCATGCACATACATATATGTCAGAAAATGTTTGGACAACACAAAGAAGAGACAACCCTGTGTGCTGGCTGCAAAGGGACTCACCAAGGCTCAGGGTGTACAAGTAACAATCCATTTTGCCACTGCTGTGATCTTGGCTCCTCTCTGTTACTTTTGAAAGGCCATAGCATTAACCTAATTAATTTACTTTAATTGGAGAACAGTATTAGCTTAAGTGGTCCTGCTTAAATCGTAGAGAAGCCATAGTCAAGCTCTTCAAACAGCTGCTTGTCCCCATTCACCCTCCTGCAGATGGTTAACACAGCTGAACTGCACTTTGGCACAACAGCCCTGCTCTCTTCACAGAGTGTTTGCTCTGAAGGGAAACACCTGCACATCTCCAAGCAAGATGGCCCAGAGCAGAGAAAGAACTCAGCTTAGAAGTTACAGGCTCCCCTGCTGGGCCAGGTCCCAAACCTGGTGGGAAGCCAGGAGCTCCAGCAAAGCAGAGGTCCTGAGGGACCCGTGCCAAGCTGCCCATGCTCACAGTGCTCTGCTCAGACCTCAGCTGGCATCTCTGCCCGCCCTGGCAGAGGAGGAAACGTTTGCACAAGCTGGTTTGGAAGCCACAGAGGTGAACAGCCCTGCACTGACGGATGCCAGAGGCAGCAACAGTGGGCAGTGGCTACAGCAAGGACTGTGCCTCTAAGAGCACAGCTCAGCTCTCATTTCCCTGGTTGCTTCTGATACTTCCTGCAGTGGGCTTTGGGAAACCATTCCCACATGCCAGAGTCTGGCATCCAAAGGAGGCCAACAACCTCACTCTCCTTTGTCAGCAACACTGGTAACTATAGCTGAAAAGCAACCTTTATGATCTTCATGACTCCCCCTAAAGTGCCTTCTTTGAGCTTCAGAGTTGTAGCCATATTGCAGTTTCCCACCATGGTTCACCACAAAAACTGCCCCGTGTTGCTGTTAACCCGGAGGCCCAGCTTGCAGGGAGAGACGATGGGTGGGCACAATTGAGCTAAGCCCAAACACGTGCTGGGGGCCCAGAGCAGAGCCATGGGCCAGCAGCAGCAGCTCCAGCTCTGCCCCCAGCTCCCCTGGCCGCCGGGCTGGCTGTGCAATGCCGAGCTGCAGGGCAGCCTCCCGCCCTTCAGCGGCTGTGCCCTGCCTTCGGAGCGCTGCGCGCCCGGACCGCCGGCCCAGCGGGCACAAGGTCACTGCAGCCCCCTCTGAACACCCAAAACAGACTGACAACAGGCTTCACCTGGCAGAGGCCTACAGATGATCAGGGGTTGTGGAGTCACAGCCACCACCGTGGTTTTGGACAGCATCTGGGGCCCCAAGGGTGGGTGAGCTGAGGGATCAGGCTGTGCTGGAAGAAACATCCCAGAAAAAAGCATCCTGTAAGGGAGGTACAAGAGCAAGGGCTCGGGGGAGCCAGCAAGTCACTGTACAACCCTTGCAAAATTGGCCAAGGCCAATTAACAAGCTGCAGCTGACAGAGAGGGGAGGATTTCAAGATAAGAGAGATGGCAAGAAGCCTAGAGGAGATCAGAGCTTGGAGGGAAGAATGGAAAAGGCCTCCTGGGAATGAATCTAAGTAGGACTGCTAAGGGAATTTATGCTAATATCTCTCAGGAGGCCTTGGAAAAGGGGACATAGGTAATAGCCTTGTGAGATGCTGGTGAAGATACAGAGTTAGGAGTGGGGGAGAGACAGGAATCAGCTCAAGTAGATAGCAAGGAGTGAGGAATGCAAATTACAAGTACCCGAGAGGGAGTATTTAGAGCAAAATCCAGAGGAAAGGGTGAACTACAGCTGAATTATGGAGAAGGCAAAGTGCTCTGGCTGTAAAAAAAAGAGCTGTGGAGAATCTCAGGACAGATATGCAAGACTTCATGAAGTTAAAATTACAAGCTAAAGACTATTTGGGTAGTTACCCACTCTTCTGTTTTGGGGAGGGCTGGAAACCTCCAGTCAGGCTACATTTGACTTGCCCAAGCCAATAGGGAAGTCACTTGAAAGCCAAAGCACCATCTTGGTGAGGGAAGCACCAGCGAGGCACAATACACCATGCCAGTACACCATACCTCAAATGGAGCAGCTGCACATACAAAGAACCTGGCACTCATTTTGGAAAAGCTCTTTATTTTCAAAGCCATTCACTTGCAGACATGGCCCTCTTGCATTGTGGAGTGCCTGGCTGCACTGTGTCATAGCTCACTCTACTCCAGCCCCTCCATACCCCTGCCCACAAACACCCAGAAGATGGCAAACGCACGAGACCCACCAGAGGTGTGAATATAGCAGCTGTCACTCTTTATTTCACTGTGAGGTTTTAATTTTTTTTTATTTTTTCTTCTGATTGAAAAAGAAAAGACAGAGAAAAGTTACAAAAGTAGTAAAAGGCAACAATATAGGCAGGACACCCCTGTTCCCTGCTCCCACCCGGGGCAAGGCAGCCTGCCCCATCTGCTGGCTGGCAGGAACACACCTGTGGGCCCCAGCACCTTGGCAGCTCTTGCTGAGCAAAGCCTGAGGCTGCAGGGCCATGCAGGGGCTGCCACCCCAGCCATTTGCACAGGGAATGTGCCTCTCAGATGGGCACCAAGGCTATGGCTGTCCCATCTCCTGAGCACAGGGATTTGGTCCAAAGAAGCAATGCTTCCTGTCTTGCACTGGTCAGCTTGATCTGGCAGCAGTTAAAAAGCTGAGGTGTGCCATCAAAACAAGGTAAGCAGAATTTCTACAGAGGCAGGAGGAATCAGCAGAGGAATTGGGCTCTCTTGGAAATAGGGCCTTACAGGGAACCATGACAGTCTGCCAAAGGTCCCTCACCAGTAAACACAAGTGACCTCTTGGAGGTGGTGCCGGTGCAGGGGGTGGCCCAGCTCCAACAGTCTGGAGCCACAGAGCAGGCAGAGCTGGGACAGCATCAGGACAGACATCCCCTCACCACCTTGCCCAGCTGCTCTGCCTGAATGACAGGAGTTCGGGAGAAGAGAGTGGGGTGGGGGATTCAGGACTTTCCCCAGGAGTCTCAGTGAAGGGCCCAGACCAGTTCACTGGGTAGCCTCCTACTGGCAGCTGGACAGACCATTAGTCTCAACCAAAGAGCAGCATCAAAGACTCTACACTGAGGCAGATTTAACAAAACAAAAATTATTTTGTATTACTCACAGTTGTTCCTCTTGATCTGGACAAACAGTAAACTACTTGCTTCCCCTTGCACTCAGATACAGGCTCATGGTGGGGAATGCCTACACAAAGAGGTTACTCTCTCTACCAGGCGCAAGAGGAAAGGCCTTGTTCCTCTGCCTCAACAGGAGAGGCAAGAGCTTGTTCTATTAACTCCTGCCTTGTGGCACAAAACACACACATGCCTTGAGGACAGATCCAAGCCACACACCACTGTAGCAAGGCCTAGCATGGTGCCAACAGCCTCACAACTGCCTATGGAGAAACGTCCCCCACCTTCACTCAAATTCTCCTCCTACTTCTTCCACCAACAGCCACAAAATCAACTGCTTTTTCCCACCCCTTGCTTCTTCTGGGAATATTGTTCCATTGACACCAGAGGAGTCTACCTGAATTTAACAGCTAGCCCAAACAAGGCGAGTGGAAAACTTGCTAGAGCCAATAAATTGGTTTGAGTTTGGTGGTACCAGTTACCTCCATCACCATGTAGTGGGACAATACTATGGAGAAGCGTTTCATAGCCCAGAGTACACACTGCCTTGGCAGAGAGGAGATCCATGAGCACACAGTCACCCCCAAGTTCTTCTCCTTGATGATGCTGAAGGTGGGTGCTGTGTTTTCCTGGATGGCTGAACACAGACCATCCAATTCTAGAAATTTATTCTAACCCCAGATCTACATATGGATGTCTCACTCTTCGATTTTAATCTCTTTTTGGACAGTATCACTGAACTGCCAGCAGATCATCTGGAATGCATAGCTAAATGTACTAGTTACTCCTCCACACACCTCCCTGTCCTAGGGTTTTCCACTTAAGAGAGCTTGATGTGAATGCAATTGTAACAATCTCAGAGAAGAATCTTGTTTTGCAAGCAGCTCTGTATAGCCTCTTTCTCCAATCCTGAGCTCACTTCTGAGTGGGAAAAGTGTCAGGTCTACAAAGCAAAGCACTGTAGACCCAGGTATCCTTGGGAAACTGACTGGATTTGGTTTCACAGCTTGGTCACTCGTCCCTGCTGCCATGCAGGTCCTACGAACCCCTGAACACCTCCTGGATATCTTCAGTTATCACCATCCTCACATTTGACACGGCCTCGGTGGCTGTTCTTGCAGTCTGTGGACCTGACTGGTTTGCTTTGCCCTGAAAAGCTCGGCTCCATCAGTGGTATGAGACCAGGCACTGCTGCCAAGCCATTCGCTTCCTCCTGCCAGAGCAGCTGCATTGCAAAGATGTGCCATTGCCCCTTCTTCTCCCACCCTCCCCTTGGGTACCACCACCTCCCCCTCTCCCTGCCAGGCAGGACACTGGTTGATAGTTCCTGAGGTTTTTTGGAGAAACTCCTTCAGTAGGCACATGACGGTTCTTCCACTGGAGCTATCGGGCTCAGCGGCTTCAAGGTGCTGAGGGAACGGAAGGCAAAAGTGGAGGGATCATACATAAAGTGGGGCGGCGGGCGGCCTCCGCTGATGCTCTGCAGGGGAATAAAGAGAGGCATGAAGTCAGTGCTCATATCAGCTGCAAACAGTGAAGGTCTTGCCTTGAGTGCTTTGTCCTCCCCCTCTCTGATACAATTCCACCTCCCTGAATGGGTCGTCATGCTTGCACTTGCAGCAAATTGCACATAAGCAGTGGCTCGCACCCTTGCTCTCACCTTTCAAGATAAAAAGCAGGCACACCTCCCATCCTTCAGGATTGAGGTCCCTAGGATCCACATGACTAGGGCCCACAGCACCTGAAACTACTAAGTGAAACAGCATATCCATGATGCATTTAGATACCAGAGTCAGAAAAGCATCACTATCAAAAGGTATCACATGGAAAAGCCAAATTTACTTAGCCTTGAAGTAAGATCAAATACACTTCTAGAGCATGGAGACAAACCATGTCATCTCTGGAAATGCATTCTTCAGCCCCATTTTTCAACAGCTCTCCAATAAAGATTTACAAACCACACTTTCTTGAAGTCCTAGGCATGCCGAAACTCGCCAGGGTTTTGGTTCCAGATGCTACAGTTTGACGAGGAATGGCTGAGAGATGCTTGGAGGAAGAGATCCCACCTCCCAAGGCCTTACAGACTGGTTTCTACCATGGTCACTAAAGACCCTTCTTTTCCTTTTTGTTCTTAGTGTTCAGAGCATGGTCAGAGCACGTCCAGAGTAAGGAGGCCAGAAATAGCCATGTACTCCCTGCACTGTGTGACAGGACAGAAATGCTGTCTTCCACTAGGCTGTGCTGGGATATGTGGATCCCAGAGGAATTATAGTGCCAAAGAAGTTATTCCTCTCTGTTAAATGTGAAGAGCTTTCCTTTTACTTTTCAGGAACTTTGGTTTGTTTCTTTCCTTATGCAAGCAGAAGCACTAGTGGGACAGCTACTTCACTGATACTTTTTGGCCAGGAGAGAAGGTCTCACTGCTCTATGGTCCAGGAAAATGCTTAATCATGATTCTGTAGAGTTCATTCCCAAGGAATATGTAGGAAGTTCAGCAGCTCAAACTCATGCAAATGTCCCCTACTCTCATCTCACTTCGATCACTCTTGGGAAGGGCTTTACCACTACTTGCACAGAGGTTAGAAAAAAACCCCAATGAGAAACAGGTTAGAAAAAACCCAAAACCCTACAGGCTGGGCAGAGAAGTGATTGAGAGCAGCCCTGCAGAAAAGGACTTGGGGGTGGTTGAAAAACTCAACATGAGCCAGCACTGTGCAGTCACAGCTCAGAAAGCCCAGAATCCTGGGCTGCATCAAAAACAGAATGGCCAGCAGGTCCAAGGAAGTGATTCTCCCCTTCTCTTCTGCCCTTGATGAGACCCCACCTGGAGTATTGTATCCATCTGTGGAGTCCCCAGCAGAAGGAGGACATGAAATTGTTGGAGCAAGTCCAGAGGAAGACATGAAGTTGTTAAGAGGACTGGATGAAGACAGGCTGAGAAAGTTTGAGCTGTTCAGCCTGGAAGGAAGGTAGCATGGAGACCTCACCTAGAACCTTCCAGCATCTAGAAAGGGTCGACAGGGAAGCCAGAGAAAGACTCTTCCTCAAGAACTGAAGTGACAGGATAAGGAGTTATGGATACAAATTGGAAGAGGTAAAATTTAGTCTAGATGTTAGGAAAAATTCTTTCCTGTGAGAGTGGTGAGACGCTGGAACAGGTTTCCCAGGGAGGTTGTGAATGCCCCAACCCTGACAGTGTTCAAGGTGAGGCTGGATAAGGCCTTGAGCAGCCTGGTCTGATGGGAGGTGTCCCTACCCATGGCAATGTTGGGATTAGAACAAGATGATCTTCATGGTCACTTCCAACTCCTAACGTTGTATGTGATTCAGACCGGGCTCTGGTGTTATGTGACTCCCTGTTCCTCTTCTAGGCCTTATCCTAACTAGAACCATGGTCTCCTTTGCTTAGCCTGCACTGTGGGACTGTTCCTCAAAGAATTGGGCTTTTTAGGAACAATTACCAACTCTACTGTCTCACAGCAGACAGAGGTTCATTTTAGCACTTCAGATGCAGGTCTATCACACACCTAACAGCATGGCAAGGTGATGTTTTGAGGTCTCCACCTCTCCTCTGCCTGTGTTTTAACTTGTCATCACAAGACAACAACACACAAATATCCCCAAAAAGCTGCTCGGATGGTTTGTCTCACCCAAACACACACAGCAAATCAGAAGGAGCTAAGGAAGTGCCCAAGCCAGGCCCTGAGCGCTGCAGTAACTGCAGCAGGATCTGGAAGCCTCTTGTCTCCAGGCTCTTGGTCAGAGCTCAGCCCCATGGGGCAGCAGCCTTTGTGTCAGGAAAGACCTCTAAAAGCCGGCGTGGGCAGCGTGTTCCTGCCTAGTTGGTATCTCTTCTGCAAATTAAGACGGGCACACGAGAATGGAAAATGCCAACATGGTGCTTGGCATTAGCTGTGCCTGGAGTTTCAGCCAGCAAATCATGGCCTGCTACATCCCCCTGACACCTTGGCCAGCAGCTTAAGAAACAAGAGAGGCAGATTTAGGGGCCTTTACTCAATAGCCACCTGCTGTGGGGTTATATATGGTGTACGCTCTGGCAGGCCTCAGAGCTGGAGGGTAACATAGCAACCCCTATTCAAAGCTAAGGGGCAGAATAAATCAGCACATTTGTCCTTCTCCAGAGCAGAGAAGGTCCCCTGCCAGTGCCAAGAGGGAATGGGAACAAAGAACCTGGCAGTCCCCTCCATTTTGAAATGCCAGACAGGATTAGGGAAGGCAGCTGAATCCGTTCATTTTTGGCAGACAGCAGATGAAGAGGCAGAGGAAAGACGGGTCCAAAGGACAGACAAAAGTCATCTACAAAACTCACCAAGCTTTGGATGGAAAGTTGTGCTATGGCTTCTCTCTGGGTCTTCATCTGGGGCCAGTGTATGGGGCAGAGAGCCTTCCTAGGGCACTGCCAGGACGATGGGAACAGAACAAGGATTGAGGTTGAAGGTCAGGGATGTGAGAAGACACAGGAGGATGCTGAGATTCACAGGTAGTAAGGCAGCTGCAAGTGAGGCTCAAAATGCACTCAATCCTGCCTCTTCATCATGGCACCTCTCAAGGAGCCACAAGATGACCACTGGCTTTCAACAGCAGCAGACAAGGGTAGCGTGAGAAAGGGCCTGTGCCCAACTGCAGGCAGTAACAGGAGAGGCAGTAACCTGACTGCCCTCATCCACAGCAACATCCTGACCAACCTGCATTCCTTTATAACCCTGAGCAATACAGGATCCCTGTGCACCTGCTCCCTGACTGACAGGGCAGCACCCCTGGCACCGACCTGGCTGGAGGTACGAAATCTCAAAATCCCTCAACTCTCTTGTTGCAGAGGAGCATTTTTAGATTGGAGTTCATATCCAGCTCTAGGGATGACCAGGCTTGATCTGGCTTAGTCCAAGACACCATTTGGGATCACAGCATGTGGTGGTCTGGTCCTGATGAGTAGCACAAGGCAAAGCTCTGTAGATGTATTTCCAGAACAAAAACGGCTAGAGCCAGCTGCCAGAGAGGGGAACACGTTCCTGCCACCCTGTTGCTTGGGCCAGCTGCCTCCTTGCAGTCTGGGCAAGCATCCTAGCCAGCCTGCCCTTCTCCTTGGGCACACCATGCCTGGGACTTTGCTTTGACTAGGAAGGGTGTTAAGAGTTGTTGCTGCCGCAGCAGGTCCCCAGGGAGCGTGCCATGAACCTGCCTGACAGCCCCTGGTGAGCAACCCCAGGCCAGCTCCTGCAGAGGCTCCTCAGAGCGCAAACAACGCGCACTTGACATTAAAGGCTCATGTGTTCACTCTAATGGCATTCGTCAGCTGGGTACCGCTCACAGAACGGAGCCTAATATGGGCCCTGTGCTAATGGAAATCATTAACCAGAGCCCTCAATTTGCTCAGCAATGTATTTACACAGCTGGAGAATGGCCCGAGTCAGACTCACTCGGCTGCCACAGGAGAGCACACAGGCTCAGACATATACTCTGTCAAACACACGTGCTCACTTGCACATACTCACCTGCCCCCACACGCCTCAGGTTCTCCCCAGGCGCTTCCCTGGCCACTTGTCCACATCCCTCTGTGCACACGCAGACTTCTGACTTGGAAATCACAAGAGGGCTGTTCTACCCTTACAAATCTTGCCTCCTTATTAAGTAATTCATGCCGTGCAGGCCAGAACCTCACAGCAACCAGGGGATGGTGTAAGGCACCCCAGCTCATCGCTGGCTCGTACAGCTGCTCAGAACACAAGGTAGTTCCAGCACCTAAAGATACCCCCATTGCCCCAATGCACACCTTCTTTGAGTTAGATGAGCTCCTAAGGGAGCTAAACTCACCTTACACGAGCACAGACCACCTTGGTCAAGGACACCTCTTCAGCCATGAACGTGTGCCTACAAGTACACTCCTGCCAACATGTACTGTTCTCACCAATAGTGTTATCACCTTTAAATACTGGGGGGCAAATAAACAACCAGGTTTGAAACAGACCTGAAGTGTATTAACAAAGAAGCACACCTAAATATAGTGAGTGAAGGGAGGTGCCACAAAGAAGGCCAGTAAGACTGAACATCACAGAAGAAATACTGGTTTCAATCATATTAGCAGCTCTCAGAAAACAGAGAAATGCATCACTGTTCCATAAACCATCTGTAACATAACTGTACATTTCAACAGGGAAAGAGTATATAGGAAGAAGACAAATATGTAAAGCTAAATCTATTAATACAAAGCCATATTCCTCCTAGAAACAGGTCCCTTATTTCTATGAAGTCTGGGAAAATATCCCAAATGCAGACAGTAACGTGATTTTGGTCTCATGATTCCATAGAATCATGGTTTTCCTCTTCAAACAAAGCCAAAGTGAGCACAGGTCCAAGTGAGCTTTCAGTAGTGGGAATGACAATCCCCACAGGAGGGGGGAAATGCAGTTACCCAACTTTGAAGGGAGTGGTGTGCTAGGGGTGATGGAAAATTAGGATGATTCTTTGGTCCTCTTTCTTAAGAGCACTAGTATCCTGGTGGGACTCAAAACCAGATCAGCTTGCATACTCTAACAGCCTGCCCCTACCCAAGGCCAATCAAGCACAGGAGTCCCTTCTTTCCTACTCTTGGGCCCCAGCAGTTGGGAAATGCTGCTGAGCTCCATTTAAAGGATGCTGCCTTCCAGTGGTGGGTGAATGATCCCTTTGCAGCCTGTAGAGTCACTTGTTAAAAGTCCTTTGGGATGAAAGGCACCATGTAATTGCAAGTTGTAAAGGCGCATCCGATTCCCACCACCACCCTGTGTGGAAAGGAATAAATCCCCAGAATAGCTTTGGCACGGACAGATGCCTGCCTGGGATGCTGCCTGTTTGTGAGACAGCTGCCTTGCCCAGGACTGGGCAGAGCCAGAGGGAGCACCAAATATTCAGGCAGGGCACAGAAAGAGTAAAGGTTGTCAGACTCCACAGAGCAACATTTACAGGTACACTGATTTAATTCCACTTTGTCCTCCTTCCTCTCACTCCTGCTAGGGGTTAGAAAATAATCTTCACACATCAAAGCTGAAGAGTGAAGAAGTCATCAAAGGGATGGGGGAACACGGGAAGGGGACCCACATGCCTGCTCCTAGTTACATCTGTAATTCCAAACATGGTTCTGACCAGGCCACTTCCCAACGTCTCTGCCTCAGTTTCTCCAATGCATAATACATACATGTCCTGGTTTCTGCGGGGATAAAAGTAATTTTCTGCCTAGTAGCTGGTGTATCCTGTGGCTTACATTTAGGATGAGAATGATGATGACAGAAATAATTAAAAGTATCAGTCTGTTAAGCTGTGTTTACACTATAAAATTAAGGATTTATCAGCTTCTCATGCTCTGACAGGGAGAAGGTTTGGAAGGGCATGAGAAGCTGGGAAGGAAACGGCAAGGACATCTGACCCAAACTGGACAAAGGACTTTTCCATACCATAAGATAGCATAAGCTGGTGTTTTACCTTCCCAAGTAACCATGATGCTGTCCTGCTTTCCTGGAGATGGCTGAGCACCTGCCTGCCCATGGGAAGCAGTGAACGAATTCCTTGTTTTGCTTTGCTTGCATGCACAGTTTTTGCTTTCTCTATTAAATCACCTTTATCTCACCCCACAAGCTATCTCTCATATACCCTCCCAATTCTACCCCCATCCCAGGGGGGTAGCAAGTTAGAAACTTCATCCTGGGGTTAAGCCACAACACTACACCACAGCCAGGCAGCTGGGATGAATTAATTAACTTCTAGGTGTTTCAACCTTCTGATGAGAGGCGATTTCTTTTCAATTACAGTCTTGCTTCAGGCAGTTTTCAAGAAATAGTCGCTGGCAAGCAGGACCAGCTCCTCCAGTGGAGCAACAATTCACATTTAACTGCTTATTCATTAACTGCGATAGGGCCTCTAACAATTTATTCCAGTCACAGACCTGGAGCAGCTCACGGAGGAACTTTTCACAGGCAAACTCCTTTCCTCTTGAATGTCTGTCCTCCGCCCCCAGGTTTATACAGAATTTTATTTCAAGGAAGAGTTACAAAATAGACCATGCCATAACTTCATTTTATGACTACTCTTTTCCTTTCTCTTCCAAGAAAAAAAAAGGTCCTCTCCAAATGTTGGTCTGACAAGGAACCCAAAACTTTGCAGTGAGCACTGTTTTCTTACATTTTTCATCACCCTCCCCTAAAAGACTGAAAGACTTGTCTGCCATCACCAACATAAGGCTGCCTAACACCTATTTCTTTCCATATCACCACATTGCAAAGAGCAGTTCAACGGTTTACAAACACACTGCTGTTCCTCTTAGAAAGGTTAAAAAAAATTTTAAAAAATCAAACATTTGCAAATGTGTGCGCAGAGTTGTCAGGTGGCAATTACCAGACTTACAGAGGTGCCACCAGACAGACAGCACTGAACCTTTTTGGAATGTACTTCAAAGGGCCTAGCAGATGCTTGTTGGTCACTTGCCCAAAAGCAGAAATAGCCAGTTTCAGCTCTGGGTCCTTGCCGGCACCAGCATGATAAGCCTTTCTTCTCCTCTCTCACACATCTTTAGATACGTTTTTGACAAAGCTGACTGCAAGCTTTGATTTTGCCTGCCTGACAACCTGAAGGAAAGAGGCTGCACAAACGAAAAGGACAGATGGGTCATTCAGAGGGGCAGTCTGTCACTGTTCCCTGGCCAAGTTGGGGAACTCTCCACCCCAGGGTCCCAGTAAAGATCACGCTCTCTGAAGGCAAAACAAATCTCTTAGGAACAAGTGCATGAACCTGTATTTCCCTACTACTGAGCTGTGTCTTGCACCCACTTTTTTCCTTCTGATAATAAATTGCCTGTGCTTCCTGCATATCTGCAGCAGTTCCTGCAAATACTGCAGACTCTGCATGTGCCTGAGCAGGAGAAGAGGCAGGCACAAGAGCAGCTCCAAACAAACACAGACACGGCACAATCTGGCCCTAAATCTCTAACTGCATCTGAGTAGAATGCTTAGTTTTGTTCTGTACACAAGTGACACTACCTCACCCTCTCTTTCCTTCCTCTCCACCCTCCCTGTTCCAGTCCTTGCTGTGCAGCAGGAACACCCTCCTCTCAGAGAGATCACCCCAGCTGCCTCACAGTCCTCCTCCCTCGGGGCCAGGAACCCCAGGTACCCGCAGAGCCGGCACGTGGTGCGTACTTGGGCGTGTGCAGCTTCCAGTTTGCATGAGGCCAGGGCAAGCAGATTCCCTCTGGCCAGGCAGGCTGGCACAGAGCAGCACGCTGCTTTCAACTTGAAGGGTACACAAATCAAACCTGCAAAGTGAGGATTAATTAGCCTGGCATGAGCAGGCCACGAACACACGCTGACATAGTGCACTTGCCTCTGGACAAACCACTCCAGCTGTGGAAGCCAAGTGCAGGAAGTGGGTGTATTGTGGGAGAGGTGTGTGGGAAAAGAGGATCACAGCTCCAGGGATTGGGAGAGGCAACGGGTGCCGGGTTCCCACAGCCATGCGAACAAAAAGGGAGCAGGAACAACTGCACTGGGCCTGGATGCAGTGAGGAGATGTGCCTAATCAGCCATCTTGGACTTGATGCTCTGACAGAAAACAGTGGCTCTCTGTTACCCTGTGCCAACCCCTACATCTCCCTCTCTCTGCTCCATCACCCAGATATGACCCAGAAGTCATTAAATCTGACGCTCTCTCTGTGAAACATGCCTTGCCACTTTCCATTCCCTTGAACCACAGTGCCACTAGCCATAGCCACCACTAACACACAAGGCTGTCCCAGAAGCAACAGGGTTGCACCTTGTTTCTTACCACTCCCCACCTCCCACTATTCTTAAACCTGACCCACAACCCACATGTGGGTCAGACCTCAAAGCAGGAACAGTGCAGAAAATAAGGAGTCAGCGACCTCACTCACCAGCCACTTGCTACTTTCATGGTGCTGTGTGGATTACAGAGCTCTTGGTTATTCCACAAGGTCTATTCTGTGGGCACTTACATGATTCAACAGGTGCAAGGGCATACATGGCAGGAATTTATGAAAAGCAGGAAGCAATAAAGTTCTTATCCTTAAGGAAACAGAAGAGAGACATGACAGTCTCACTTTTCTACCTGCTATGTGCAGGCTGGTTCGGCTTTGCCATGAAATCCAGTGAAAAACTGGATCATTTGGAGTAGTTTTTAACAGACAGAAGCACTCCTGCCCCACCCTCAGCTACATTGGACCCTTCCCCACACTGACAAAACTCTGGACAAAGTCTTTTGCCAGGAATTATTCAGAACAAGGGCTGGGGTTCTCCAGGACCAGCTATCATCTTCAGCAGGCAGTTCAGTGGCTGGGTTGGGAGGAGCATAGGATACCCCAAGGGATACTCATGCTCCCACTTAGCAGAGGGCCTTCTCGGTTTTGCTCAGCAGAGGCATGCCCATCAACTGGAGACAAGACACCACTGGGGAAACTGGAACACCAAAATCTCCATGAGGGGCTTCTGACCCCAAAGTAATCCAAGGCTGTGACTGGCCAGGGAAGCGAGTCTCTCTTGTTGATTCTAAGAACAGGGTCAGGTTTAGACACTCAGTCACATACTAGAAACAACCAGGAAGGTTTGGGAAACTGTCAGCAAGCTGCAGTTTGGGATTTCTGCTGCCTGAGATGCCCTTGCTGTTTATACTCATGATACGAATAAGAACACAGCTCTAGGAACATGGCTTAAAGTTCTCCTCACCCTATGTCTCGTCAGTGAGTCTCACTTTCTGCTGCTTTCTCAGGGTAACTCACTCTGAAATTGCAATCATGGTATTTATCTGCATATTTTTATGCTAAAATGCTTGCACAGCTCCTTGGGAGCCTGTGATGGAAAGGGCAATATCTGTGTGTATAGATATATATATATATAAATATATGTACACATGCATACACACAGTGAATCTTCTGATTTTTTTAGAAACCTTTACTTTGTGCAGCGCAGGCAGAACCAGAGGTTTGCACCAATACTGCTCTGTCACCTGGTATGCCTTGCACTTGTGAATAGCTCAGGCATCTGCCCAGAAGGCTCTGGCCAGCATATCTCCTGCTCAGCTCCAAGCTGAAAAAGTCTCTTGTTTTGGGAGAAGAAAAGCCAGCATGCTTCTGCAGTGGCCTTTTAGGATGCAGAGTAAGAGATAAGAGACAGGGAAGTCATTTGAGGGATCTGGCCCCTGTCCAAGCAGAGGGCGTTCTCAGCATTGATAAAATCAAGGCAAGAGTACAAGAGGTTTATGTTCCGATTTAAAATTCTTATTTTTACATAGCAGAAAACATCTCTCTGATCAGTCAGGTTATCAGATCGGCCTTGAAATCCTTCCTTCCTTTCTGCCAGCCTCGACAAGATCCTTGAGACACAACTGGTAAGCCCCTGGGTGTCTTCTACCCACCTACTGCTGTTAAGATAAGCTCAGCCCCACTAATCCCATTCCGAGACTGCATGTAGAAGTTTGTCAAGGAAGTACAGAAACAGGGATAAGTGAGAGACTTTTAGCCTCATCCCAAGATGGCCTGGAGAATTGAAGGCTGGTGGTATTACAGATACACAGGAAGACATTCTCTGCACTGAGAGGTGGCCAAGCCTGGTCTAGGGCAGAGGCAGGTTTACCCCACGAGCACATGGGCACACAGCCATCCTCCTTCCAGCGCCCAGGACGCGTCTCCATTGCAAAACACACCTCCCCATGCAAACACACTCTGGACACTAAAGTACCCACAACATGTGTGTGCTCCTCTCCCACCTCCAGTGCCTTGCTTCCACTTACAGACACGACACTGGCTGACACTTTGGGGCACCAGGGACCAGGTCTGCACACTCACACCGCCCAGCTCACATGCAACATCCACACAGGCCAGCACCTGTCCCTGACCTTGCAGCACCATGTGCTTTGCTACATTTACCTATTACATACAAATCCATAGTTCATGTACATGCTGTCACTTCTAATTTATCTCTGCTCACCTGCCCACAGGGGATGATTCTTCTGTTCTATTATCCTTTGCTGGGTAGGAACAGAAGGAAGATGTTTTTCTTTTTAGTATTATTTGCTCTTCACTGTAGGCTGCCACCTCTAACAGCTGCTATTCCTGAAAACATTTAAAATTGAGCTGGTGCACATTAGAAAAGGTTATCAACCTCTCTTCCATGATCTGTCTAGGTCCTTAGACTAGTCACATCACTATCCCATCATCCCACTTAAGAACTGCTGAGTGACTGGAAAGGCTGCAGATGATCACCACCTGAGCTGGCCCTTGGGAAACTTCAGTACAGGAAACAATAGCAAGGTGACACCTTAGAGTTAAAACAGCACCAAAACCCAACCCAGGTCACCTGCTTAAGAAAGGCTACCAAGGACCATAAACACTTCCAAAGGCTGTAGCTGTGTTTCCATGCCAGAGGGCAAAGACATTGCCCCTCCATCTAACCTTCCCATAGGAGACTCTTCCAGCAGAAGACAGAGAGGAAGGAATAGCCATAATGATGCATGAAAAAACACCACCTTGCACCCTGACATGCCAGCAAAGCCCCAAGATGTCAAGGCAACCAAAGTTGCAGCCAGGAGGAGGGTTTTCTTAAAAGCAGGCATCATCCCTCAACCACGAGACACTGATCTCAGCAAGAACAGGAGGAAAATGCTTCACTGATGATATTAGAAGGTCACTCTCATTATTGTCCTCACACAAGATGGAATAAGCACAATCATTTCTCCTACAAGTTATTCAGCAGCAGGAAAACTGAAGGGAGAAAGCAAGGATCCTTGCTTCAAATCCCTGGCACAAGCCATTAGATATCCTGTCTGCTCCTCAGACCAGTTCACTCACTGCATCTGCATGAAGCTGTACACTGTCTGGATATCTGTGACCATCTCTGTTCAGAAAGAGACTCCACCAGCCCTGAAACAGGAACACTTGTGCATCAGTGCTACGGTGACACAAGCAAAGTGGTTCACATGGTGATGTTTCCTGTTCAGACACACAGCTGCCTGGTTCCTCCTAAAACAGCTCATCAACCCATCACTATGAGATCTGTCTTCACTTCTTCTATCCTCACCACAATGGACAGGTTCCAAAAATGAATCTGTGCCACCAGACCCTCAGCAACAGAGAGCCAAGCCTCTCACCTTGCCTCCTGCTATCACTCTTTGTGAAAAGCCACATTCAGTAGAGCCTCAGAATAGCCCTTCCAGTAGAACTTAAGTCTTAGTGTGCTCTGACTCCATTATTGGATGTTGGACAAGACCCAGAAGTCACAGAAGGGTTGAGGTTGGCAGGCAGCTCTAGAGATAGCTGAGTTCAGACCCCCTCCTCTGAGTAGGGCCAGCAGGAGCCTGTTGCCCAGGACTGCATCCTGGCACACCGTGCCTCTTTCCATGGACAGAGATTCCACAGTTTCTCTGGGCAGCCTGAATATCTTACATTTCGACTTGTGCCCGTTACCTCTCGTTCTGCTGCTGAGCAACACTGAGAAGGAATACCATGCCAAGCACGTCCTGCTGGCTGGACTGAGGTTTCCCTTTATATGATGAGAGCATGGCACTGTCTTTCAGAAGTATTGACCTCTCTCAGCTGTTTCCAGAGCTGAGGCACTTCAGCAAAGAATTCTGCCAGGGACCTGCTGCTTCCTTTCTCAGCTGGGTACACAAAAGTGGGCATTCACAATCACTTGAAAAATGAAAGCAAAAATGCAGCTTTGCTTAACAGCTCTGCCACCACAACAGACCAGGAGGAGGCTGTGAAGTATCACATGCTATTATCACAGAAGCCACAAGTGCCTCAGGTGGAGAGGCACTGTCCCAGCCTGCCAAGGCTGGCCAGAGAAGAGTGGATTTTGTGCCATCTGTCAGAAAAGTGTGCTCTCAGTTTCTGTTTATTTTACTGCAAGCTGACGTGGGCTTAAGGAGCAAAGGGATAATTAATTCTCCTTTCAGATTCACCAGGGGCACAATAGTAAGCCACAATAATGAGCTTAAGGTGTCAGGAAACCACCTCACTGAGGCACCACTGAAACCTAAGGGACCAGAGAACCACCACCAAGCACCACTGGAAATAGCTGGTGTCCAGGGACAGGCACCCAGAGAAAACACAGTGAAAGAGCACAGGGCAGGCATAGAGGAAGGTGATAAGCAAGATGTGCTAAAACATTGCAGCAGGATTAGACAGCTGGCAGGTCTGAAGGACAGGCACAGTCTGGGGAGAGCTTGTGGGGCACAGAAAGACACAATTATACTGAAAACAACCAATGAGAACATGTAAAAGATCAAGATGAATACTGCCATCCGAAGTACCAGGTCCCTGTCAGGCTGCTGGAAGACAAAACTGAAGAGCCCAGACAGAAAGCATTTGAGAAGTCAGAAAAATACCACCCCCAGCTCTACACATGGCTCTAGTCAGCTCTACCTGCTCTTCCTCCTCTCAGATACCAAATTCATTTCCAGAGCTGTGATGGACAAGGACATCCAAGAGCATGCTTATCAACTGCAGCACTTCTGGGTACACAAAGGCATCATTCCTACTGCCTGCTGGGCAAGGTAAAAACCTTGAAAGGATCCTGGTCTGTCATTTATCCCTCTTGCAAGGCTATAAAAAACACTGCATTGAAAATTGCAGCTTCAGCACAAAGGATATTTGTTTTTGTCCCCCAATCTGCTTTTGCCTGTGGATCACAAATGTGGAGGATTGTGTGGACTGAGGAATACCTGCTTTGGTGACAACAGGCAAGGTCACAAAAAACTAGAATCTTAGAACGTTTTGGGTTGGAAGGAACCTTCAAATCATCTAGTTCCAATGCCCATGCCATGACAAGGACACTTTCTACAAGACCAAGTTGCTCAGAACCCCATCCAATCTGGCCACAGTTCTTCTTCCAGGGATGGGACAGCCACAAATTCTCAGGGCAACCTGTTCCAGTGTATCCATCACCCCCACTGTAAAGAATTTCTTTATAAAATCTAATCTACATCTACTGCCCTTCAGCTTAACGCCATTCCCCCTTGTTCTACCATTATATATCCCTGTGAAAATTCCCTCTCTAGCTCCCTCACAGCCCTCTTTAGGTACTGGAAGGTGATACAAGGTCTCCTAGGAGCCTTATCTTCTCCAGGCAGAGCAGCCTCTGCTTTCTCAGCCTGTCTTTGTAGGGAAGGTGTTCCAGTCCTCTTGACAACTTCACAGCCCTCCTCTGGACTTGCTCCAACAGTTACATGTCTTTCTTCTGTCAGGGACTGCAGAGCTGGATGCAGCACTCCAGCTGAGGTCTCACCAGAGCAGAGGGGGAGAATCACCTCCTTCAACTCACTTGTCACATTTCTCTTGGATTCAGCCCAGGACACATCTCCCACAGCACCATACAACACTGACCAAAAGAAAGAAAAGGTGCCCACAAAGGAAGCAGGGGTTGGCTGATGAGTCCAGGAAGGCACTGTTGAAGTCAAAAACTCTCAGAGCTAGAGGCAACACAATCTACAGGGACGAGACTTGAGCACACCTGATAGGGGTGCAGGCTGTCAAGCACGGAGAGGCTCGGGACACTGTAGCTTCACCCCAGCTAAAAAGCCATCCAAGCAATGTAGTTCTTATCCATCATCACCCAGTCCCACATCCCACCTGGTTCTGCAAACACCAGTGCATCATGCAGGTACAGCCCCTTTTCCCCAGCTACCTACCAGACCTCTCACCCCTACCAAACACCACTTGGTCAAGAAGAATGCAAATGACACCCTACCCAACAGCTATGCTGTATGAGCTCATAGCATGGGATGTAGACTTGCACACCAAGGAAGCTTTGAAACCTCAGCCTCCAAAATGGAAAAGACAGCGTGTAATTAGCCTTATCAGCACCTAACCTAAATTGTACCTACATTCTATATTCCACACTAGCAACTTTTGTTATACCGCTGATCAGGCCACAGGAAATCTCCAGAAACCATCTTCTGGACACAGATGTTCAGTGAGAATCACCACATTAGGTATATGTGGAAAGATGAAGGAACTGCACCAGAAAAGGGCAACTTACATGAATTTTAATTACTCTAGTCTTCGCTCCACAATTCTTCTTGAGCAGCATCTTCTGAAAGAGAAGTAGAATCCAGGGATTAGGAGAAATGGTGTGAACAAACAGAAAGAGGGATATTTTAAGGAGTCCCTTTCAATCAACATTTCCTTAAAACAAGATGGATGGATGGTTAAGTGAGATATGAAACATTAAGAATTACCAAAGGTGGCCAGCAAGTAATCAGGCTAATCTGAGACTGTCTCACGCAGCCTGCACAGAGTCCTCTGGCAATGGCTGATACCCTGAGTTTTGAAGAGCATACAAGAAATTTCATACAAGGAAAGAGATAGAAAAATTGCCTGAAAGGAAGTGTCTTCTTAATTTCTATCAATTAGTGGTTAGACGTTGCCCTGAAGAAGGTGAATTTATCTTCCTTTACAAAGGAAAGAATAGTCTATTTCATGTAAATGCGGATGTGCCCATTATTTAACAGATATTTTCATTATGCTTATTTATTTAGAATTAAAAAGAAAAATCCCAAGGTAAAAGCATCTGCCTGCAGTTCTAAATCTCCCTACCATACATTGCAAGAATTATTAAAGTTGTCATAACATGAACCACACAACTTAGCAAACAGGATATACTTGAACCAGCAATTATTCTGGGAAATTACAGAAATAAACGGGTGAGTCGAAGTCCTATCCCAGTTTTGAGACAGAGTTTTGAAAGCTAGCAAGTGAATAAAATCATTCTTTCCCCTCAAAAAATTGTCACAAAACAACTCCCAAGTGGAAAAACAAGGCTTCAAGAGAAGAGTCCTTTCATTAAAAAAAAAACACTTCAACTACATTTTTCATACTGAAAAACCTGGTGAGGGAGGCATGTCAGGAGAATCTTCTCCAGCAGCTTTTGAAAGAAATAAAAGATTTTCCTAGCTTCTATTTTTAACACTTCTCCAGTCAGAAAGCTGTGTGAAGTATGGGAAAACACTCCCCACACTCACAGGCTTTCACAAAGCAACTGAAGTGTTTTTCAGATGAAGTTCTTAAAGGCTGTAGAAAGACATCCCACCATTTTAACAATATGAGTGGGAAATAGTGAGACTTCTATTCTCTCTCTTTTTGTTTGTTATCCTCCTGCTTTCTCTAGCACAAAGCAAGATAAAAACACAGTACAGGGAGGCTTGGAAATTCAAAAAGCTTAAAAAATCCAAAACATACAAACAATCTCAAAATAATTCAGAAGAAAAAGCACCACCCCAAAATTGAAGTCAGTGCTTAGGTGAAAGTATTTATTATTTTTCCAGCAGAAAGTACTGCTGGGAGGGGGGAAGAAGTTCCATTCCTCCACCGCCCTCTGTCATTCTACATCCCATAAGCACATCTTTGCAGTCCCAACCCACATTACTGCCCAAAACTTGGAGAGGGAGTTAGAGATCCACCCAGCATTCCTACGCACATCAGCTTCTTTGATCTAAAATCCAGAACTTGGCACATTCACATCCGACTTTGAAACATTCACATGAATCGTTTGGGGCTCAAGGACAGTGTATTTCACTACCCAAGCATGTATGGGGAAGAAGGGAGGTGCTGCAAGGATTTGGAGCTTTTTCTGTTAATCCTTTAGCAGGTGAATCCCATTGCTGTCTCCATTATTTGAAGGACTCAACAGTAGCTGTGCCTGACTGCTCTGGTCCCAGGTCTGACCTGGCACCACAGCTCCAAGGCTTCGAACCCAAAAGGACCCAAGAGGTCTTTGCACAAAGCAGGCAGGAGACAAAGGGAACTGCTGAATTGAACTAGCCCAGCCCATGGCTGTCCAACTGAACAAGCAATCCTGGGAATTCCTACAAAATATCACAGGACTCAGCTCCCAGCCAGGCTGCAAGGCAGCTACAGTAAGGCTGGTATTTACTGTGAGGCCACTGCCTCTCTTAAGGCCCCATAGCCACAAAATAAAAAAGACAGAGAAGGAAAGAGATCTTGGTAGGGCTGGCAAAACCCAGGGTGCAAGGAAGGCCAAAGTGAGGAGCTGTGAGACCTTGCAAAATTTTGGTTTCTCCTGAAGTTTTTCTTCCAGCTGCTGTGAAATGTTGGCTGGTGGGATGAGGAAGGGTAGACTAGATAGCTTAAGCCACAAGTGCACTGGTGGGATAAAATGTGAGAGACAAAGTCAGGTTGAGCAATTTAAGTGAGAATCAGGACTCATGATTTTGAGCCCCATCCTTTAGGGGAAGAATGCTGCTAGAGCAGAACATACCCTGCTGCACCCCATATGACTACAAGCTTTTTGACTTTGGGAGAGACCCTCAGCTTCCTCAGGCTACTGTAAAGCTGAGCTTTATAGTGGTAATTGGCTGAACCCCCAGGATGAAGTGAGGCTGTGGCACAAAACTCTACATTGCCTCAACAGCACCACTGACTCCTCTGCTGAAAGGGGAAAAACTCTGTTGGCCAAGGAGCGAGTACAACATCTCCCAGCACAGTCCAGTGGGATGAAATGCCTAACATGGCCACACCCACAGGTCCTGCAGTGACTTCATCAGGGTGCAACAAAAGACATTCTTTCCCAACTAAAATCAGCAGAGGCAGCAAGATGTTTACCCATCCTGGCCTTATATTAAAACATATAGGGAGGACTAACAGAGACAGAAATTACAACATGACAGCAAGGAGTGAATGAAAGGTTTGAACTAGCCTGTAGGCAGATGGACAACCAGCCAGACTCTTCCAAGGGAAATTCAAGTGCTCAAATGTATCCCAAGTTCTACTCTTCTGGTAGAAAACAGAAGTGTTCTTTTAGGGATGCTGTTGTGATAAGCTTTAATTATATGAGAATCTTACCACTGTTTATGCTACTGCTATGGTTTGCAAAGGTTTCTTTGTGCAGCAAGAGCAAGACACCCTACATAATTTTTGTTCTTCTTCTGTTTCCTCTTTGTTCCTGCCTTTCCTCTTGATGGACTTAGTAGAAAAATAAAAACATGACATCCCCTCATCCACAGGCTATTAAACTGGAGTATAAACCTCAGCATATGAAGCTCCCTGGAACTGCTAGGTTCTCTTATTTTCACTTAGACTGAAAGCAGAGCAAGACCACTTGTGCTGCACTCTTACCCCTTCCAGATCCCATGTCATAGTAAGATCTGAAACACAGAGAGGGAGAGAGAGAGTAAGCCAGCCACATGATCCTGCAGCTGAGAATGAACACATAGAAGGCAAGTTATCAAATGTTATTCTATTTGATCTAATTGCTTCCACCTCACTTGCAGCCACACGCTTTCTGCATCCAGCACAGCAGAGCCATGCTTTAGAAAAAGTAAGTCAAGCCATTTTTGAATGGTTTTCCATCTCTCAGTCCTCCCTTTTCTTGCCAAACCTGAGTGCAGACTTTCAGACAGGGAAGCTAAAATGCAGTGCTGCCTAGCAACAGCCAGGGACTTTCCACGGCAGCCTCTCCTCATCCTCCCTCTGGAGACCTCCACGTCACAAGCCAGCCACGAGATGCAGCAACTCATTAACTCCTATTTACACAGATACAAGGCAGAGCTGAAATAACATTTATTTGGCTACATGACTTGCAGTCGCCTAAAGCAGGGGAAACAGCCTATAAGAAAGGTGACATATTCAGTTTAGTAACCCTGGGATCATTCCTAACTACCTCACCAATGTGAAAGTGCAGTTTTATTTCCTCAAGCTATTTTCTGGGAGTTATGACAATGAGCAGAGCAGAGATTTGTCAAAGGTCATGGAGGATATTAGTAGCAGAGCTGAGAATAAAACCACAGGGTATGGTTTCCAAAACTTTCTTCCACCTGCAGAAAATGAAATGGAAGAAAAAGAGGCAGTGTCCCTATTTGAATTAAAAAGTCTTTCCTGCTGTCTCCAACAGAACTGCTGGCATCAGAGCTGAAAAATACAGCTTGGGAGCACTATTATTTGCATGAAGGGAAGTTTATTTTACTATCTACTGTGACTTCTACTAAAAGGAGGAAATGACATGACTAAGGAAATGTTAAAGCCTTTTTGAGGACACAAGAATTATGCCTCACTCTAAAAGTAAAGCTGAATTGAAACACTTTTGGGTTAATCCTCCAGAAAGCAGCAGAATCAGTTCAGCCCAAGAACCCACCCACCAATCTCACCTCCTGCTCTTAACCCAGAGATTCTCAGTCCTGAGCCTGCTTCAAAAGAAAGTTGCAGAGACTGGAAATAACAGTCACGTATTCACCAAATGAAATGTGGTAATAAACCCCTGATCTGCCAAATGTGTGCCTTTGCTGCACATCACTGCCACATCAAAATACCCCATTACAGCAGAGATGAGGCACCAGCCCTGCTTTTCTTGGAGCACAGATCCCCAGTCCAGTCTTGCTTCAGGAAACACCTCCAGCTGCATAGGCAGCAGTGCTCCAAGTCCTTCAACACTGACATGAGCAGTTCTGAACCAACCCAGAAGGAAATGGTGAATGCCTGCATTTGCTTATGCACAAAAGCCACCATAGAACTATTCCATACTGCACCATTCAGATGGCTGTAATATATATTAACAATCAAAATACAGGCGTTCTTAATGCAAGATCACTCTAGGAATAGTGACATCCCCAGGATGAATGAATTTATGTCACACTGCTGCAACATTTCAAAACTAAGTATTTAAACCTCTGTCAATGCACAGTTTAAAGGCAGGCATCACAACTTAGTTTTCAAATGTTTAAGAGTTTGAACAAACTCTTAAATCAGCATACAGTGCAAAATATTTTACATTGTTAGATATTAATAAACAGTTTTCATCTTATCTCTTCTAAAACCAGAAATGTGTATATAAGAAGCATAGTTTCATTTTCACTACCTCCACAAGACAAAGCAACTCTTTTGTCCACAAGTGTTGCGGGGAGGGGAATGTTAATAAAATTAAATAAATAATAGCAATTATCTGGTCACAGTTTTAAACTTAGGGGCCTGTCCAGAGCTGGATGCAGTTTAACTACTGATTTTCTCAGACTAATTTAGCCTATTTCAAGCAAGAGAGCACAGAAACTCTCCATTTCTCAACATAACTCATCATTTAATGACACACTTCATCAAATGCTACAATACTGACACACAATCAGCTTGTTACAATTTAAGAATGTGGCAAGGATTTTCACTTGCTTAATGAAAGAGATTTCAAAATTAAAAAAATTTAAAAAAATCTGTATTCAGTAACTGTGCTTTAATTTAACTCAAAGGTCAGACTTTCCAAAGAACATCAAGCAGTCTGCCTTTCTTTAGTTTTGCTCATGACCCTCCACAAGACAAGTGCACTTTAAAGGTAAGGATATTTCTGTTTCTTGTTGACATCTTAAGGCTCTTGACAGGATACAAAGTTTAAACAGTCCAAATTTTCAGAAAAAGCCTCCTCAGCTCCATAACCTCTGTTTTATTTCTATGCTGTTAACCCTACTAGCCAGCTTCCCAGTTGTCCTGGTCTTCCAGGAACAAGCAGACCAAGCTTGAATGTCTAGCACAGAAACAAAGAAACAGACTGATGATGTCGCTTGTTTTGTTCCAAAAAACAAAACAACAAAAAAAAACCAAACTGAAAGAAGAAACAGTAAAGTGTGAGGAGAAATTGATTGCACTCTAAGTCACAGCACTGGGCTGATGAAAAGGGAAAACTCATGCCCAGTCATGCAATGTACACAGAGAAGATTGCCTCATAGCAAGGCAGGCAGGCAGCTCCATGGCCCATTAAGCAGAAGACTGGATGGGCCTCAACAAGACACATCCTGGGACAGGCAAGGAGAAGTGGATGCTGGTGCAGAGGCAATGCCTCCATGTGAGCTCCAGCCCCATGGCAATCCCGTTACACACAGCCAGCCAGGGAAGCACAGCCCTATGGCCCTCCTCCCTGGGGAAGGCATTTGAGAGCAAAGAGCCATCTCCTTTCCTAGCAGCCCTCAGAGGCACGTTTGGGCCAGGAGGAGCAGCTCTCCCCAGCAGCCGGCTGCTGCCGAAAGCCTGTCCTGGAGCGCAGCGGTGCTGGGGCGGGCAGAGCTGCAGAGGGTTAAGGCGCAGGGCAGGCTGCAGCTGCAGCACAGCGGGCACATGAGGCCCGGGTGCCGCACAAAGTGGCCATTGTGCAGCACCCTGAGGCTGCAGGCTCCTGCTAGCCCGGGTCCCACCTCGGCCCCACCGTGAGAGCGCAGGGGCCGCAGGCCCGCAGCCGCTCCCCCCCGGGACGGGGAGGCACAGGCAGGCAGAGCAGCGGCGGGCTCGCCCTCCTGCTGAGGCAGAGCAAGCCCGCACGGTCCTGCTCAGAGCACGGGCTGAATTAAAGGAGGGGCTCTGGCCACCCCCAAGGGGCAGCGCTCACACAGGCCAGACGGGAAACCCCAGCACAGCCCCACACACAGCTCAGCAGCAAGGCTGAGCTTTCAGTGTTCTCCCAACACAACAGCACCTTCAGGCTTAAACATCACAGCCCAGCGCCCTCTGCTTTAGAGAAACCCTCCACCCAGGGGAGCAGCGCTTCATTTTAGAGAAACCCTCCACCCGGGGGAGCAGCGCTTCATGCCCACGTGGCAGGGCATGAGGGAGCAGGGCCATGGCGCCCGTCCCTTGGCCAACACAGTAATGTTTTCTACAAGGAGCAAAGCCAGTTCTGCCCTCCCTATGAATTTAGGAGAAAACAAGCAGAAAAAAAAAATTAAAACTGTTCTGTAGTTAATTTTGGACTGGGTTTTTTAATTCCTTGGCACTGAGAAGTGCTGCTAGGACATGGGCATCACCTCTTAGCCCTGCAGTAAAAAAATTGTACAGAAAAAAAGTAAGTCACAGGCTCTTCTTTACTGCTTTTAAGGTGGAGCTACTCCAGCTGACACCAACCCCCATCCAGGCTCAGGCTCCCAGGCACACCTTACTTAAACCAGCAGCCAAAGCAGAGGGCCAAGCTTTCCCAGCAGGCAGCTGAGAGTGCTCTGCATTTGCATCACCAGGGATGCCCTGAGCCGGGGGATCGCCCCCTGTCTGGGCCCAGGGGAGCAAAGCCACTATCCAGAGCATGATGTACCAGACACAGACAGCTCCCTGCCCAGCTGCTGAAACAACAGGAAGGCTATAGCCCAGCCATAACTTTAAATTACAATTATCATCAGTCACAGTCCCCAGACTTCTCCATCAGAAGTTAAACAGCCTCACAGCATTTTAAAATATAACTCAAATGGTTTGGCCAACAGTCCCCTCCTACAAAAACAAACTCCAGCATCCAAACACTAAGCTGTGATGCTGTGGAAACATCCTAAAAAGTGTCTTAACTCTTCTGAAAGNGGCCAACAGTCCCCTCCTACAAAAACAAACTCCAGCATCCAAACACTAAGCTGTGATGCTGTGGAACATCCTAAAAAGTGAAAAGATGTCCTGTGGAACCTAAAAAAATCCTTAACTCTTCTGAAAGTTATTTCTAGTTAATATTCAGTTGAATTAGTCATTCATGCTTTTTTGCCACACTTATTCTCAGTCCATCTGAAGTTTCTTCAAAGCATCAACACATTTGGTCTCTTAACATTGTCATAAAGGCATCCCATCTCAACCAAAGTGGGAATCCCAGTGATCCTGGCAGCACCTCTGCCAGCAAGGGCCAAAAAATCCACAGCCTCCATACAGTGCAAACACTCACAGCTTAGTGCATCTGGACATGGCAGCAGAGGAAATGCTGATTATTAACTGAGGACAAATTCAAACTAAAAACAAAGCCAGGCAAGGCCTTACAAAAAAAGATGTACTGCAAGGACTTGCACTCAGCAAATAGTGGACCATGAAAACCAAAACAAAATAATTCCTGTGGTCACCAAAATGCTTTCCAACATGGTATCATTAACCACCTAACTTTGTGCACTACTGGGAAGGGCTCAGCTCTCACTGCTGAAGAGAAAGCAAATACAAACTGACAGAACAGCAAGTCAGCCTCACCAGTAACTGCTCTCTAAATAAGCACAGCCCAGTTGCACCGCAGTCCAGAAAGGCAATGTGCAAGTGACCACTGCAGAGTGGCACCAGGCTCCTGGGCCTGGCCAAAGCCTGCTACGGAAGAGAGGGAGCTGAAGTCTGGCCAGCAAGGTCTGCCACCTGGCAGAACATCTGAATTCCCACTATTCCCAAGGCCCAGAGAACAGATTACATTATTCAAATAACAGGCTGCTTTTTGAAGTTTTCCCTGCATGTCACACTAGAGCCACAGCTAACGTAAACACAGCTACCTACTCACACAGTTGTGGTCTAAGCAAACAGACTGCCTGCCTGTCCGTAGGAGCTCTGGTTTGCTACTGCTCCTCTGTCTCCTTTGTGGCATACAGTTTCCAGATATACTCTGGACCTGTACAGAAGCCCTGTCCCTTTAGGAACAGATAAAATGGGCCATATTTGCCCTGGCACTTTTACCACTAGCCCTTTGATTGGAATTTGGGGATGGAGGAAGTGAACACTCTCAGTGGAGCATCTCTGGCTCAGCAGCCGCTTTCCCTGCTGGTCTGGCAGAGTCTGAGTCTGCTGATCTGCAGGGTACATCAGATGGTTCATCTATTCACTCCATGCCAACCCTAAATCCCTCACTGAGCTTTCTTTGAGGCATGGAAAAAACGCAAAGCTCCATTTGTGCAGGAAATAGACCTGACCAAAAACTCCAGCACCTGTGGAGTAACAAAAATGTAAAGAAAGGGCAGGATTCATTAATTCCCTATCACTCATCTGCACATGCCAAAGCTACCAAAGTTCAAATGTTGGGCTTGTCCCTCCTGCTCACCAGAGTCTGTGAAAGGAGGAGGGGTGCAAAGGGACTGGGGTCTAGTTTCACAGCTGGCAGGCATGGTAGCAGCTCCTGAGAAAAAGCTTACAAAGCTTTTAATTCAGGGCAGCCAACGTGACTGTTTCCTCCCTTCCTTCCTGGCCTTGGCTCCAAAGTTGTCCACAGGGAATGTCCAGTCTAGTCTAACATATCATCTAATGTCTCTATAGTTTATCTCACTTCTAACTGAGGCCTTGGCTCGGACACGACTCCAAAGCCCTCCCTCCCCACAGACTTTTGCTTCAGGCAGAGCTAGGGCAGAAGGCACACTGCCTCCTGCAGCTTTATCCCACTCCCCTCACTACTGCTGCTGCAGCACACAGCAGATGGCAGTGCTGGGGGCTTGAAACAAGCAGTCTCAGCCTCTTCCACCCTTTGCTGTTTAAATGCTGTCCCCAAGTGCCCCAAGAAGGGGTTAAGACATCAGCACAAGTCAGGCAATAAACACAGCTCCCCTTTAAGCAGGGAGATACAGACAGCTCTGCAAATCACACACCTGTATACCCTGGGAAAGAAGAAGAAAAATACTAAAATCACTGAAAAGTACCAACTCTTGTCAGCTGTGGACATGAAGAGAATCCACAGATGGCAGCTCCAAACGCAGAGGACACAGGGATAAAAGTGTGTGCCTTTACACTATCCTTGGGTAACTGAAAAAAACTACATTCCAAATGCTCTGTGCACACTACAGGGCCTTGTACACACCAGCCACCAAGTGAACAGCTGAGCATGTGGAACACCAGATTTCCAGAAGAGACCACATGCTCACACAGGTTTGCCACGTGAAAGGGTAGATGTGTGTGTGGATGGCAAAAGGAAGAAACAGGCCAAAACAACCAGCTCAAAATGGTTTCAAGTCTAGATTTTAAAGCAAATTTCTTCCTGGTTTTGACACAACTAGAAAAGATGTTTACATGAAGTATTTATGTTTAAAAGTAAAAATTCTTGTATTTAAGTGCTTGTTTGTCAGTCCAAAACCCTGCCCTAAAGTTGGCACAAGGAACTTTTCAGGTGGTATAAAACTCACACAAGATCTACCTAATCTACCACAGAAAATATCCAGCAGAGATCAGTGGGTTTCTCTGAGGAGAACCTGGAATATGTACCTTTTCATTAGATTTTTAGCCAGAGGATTGGTCTTAGTGAAGCTTCTCAAAAAGAGGGCAACATGAGGTATACTCATTGCACAAAATGAAGAAAGGATTTGTCAGTGACCTGCATCTTCACAACAGGAACCTCAAGAGGTGGCTCAGAATTGCCTCCCAAGCTCTCCAGCTGAGTGCAAAGGACATTATCCTGTGGGAACCCCTGCCTTGGGTTTATCTGGTCCTGCTGGGAGCACTCACAAGTGGAACTTTAAGCAGAAAACACAAGGTCACATCTTCAGTTGAGAACTTGGATTCTTGGACAGCAGGGAAACTTTGAAAAAGCCAAATGCAGACTGACTACATAAACAGCTTTGGAAAGCCAAAACAAGCCTGTCTTAAAGAAGCAAACATCCCAAGCCATGAGGCTTGCTCAGGCTCTGAACACAGGGCAACAGGGTCCCTCTCCTTCTCCTCCCAAGACACACACATGTATCATGTCTGCACTGCCCTGCAAAATATTTGTGCATATTCTCCTTTCACATGACTATGCCTGTTTGGGAAATCTCAAGTGTTTGCATGAGCACATGAAAATAAACAAATGCTACATCAGAAACTGGAGACCAGAAGACGATTAACAAAACTGAGATACCATTTGTGCCTACAAATAGACATCCATGAAGTGGGAGTAGTACAAAACTAATGACCAGAGGGAAATGATGACATAAGCACATGATTCCCACATTCCTCACCCAATCACCTACTTGTCCCCCTGCTCCTCTTCCCCAGTGAACCTCACTCACACAAGGGAACATGCTGAAGCAGCTAGCCAGCTAATAGGATAAAGGCCTCTTATTCCAGGGAGCTAATCCATTTATGCAGAACATAACTAATAACTGCTTGGAGATTGCTCTCCCATGCCCACATGCAGCAGGGCCTGCCCACACGTGCCTCACAGCACACAGAGTCTTGCTCAGGTGGTGCTTGAGTGTTGAAACTCAGAACTTGTCATGGGAGTCGACCTACCAACTTTGAAAGGGCTGGCCTAGGCCTGTACTCATATGAACAGCTGGCAAATATTTCAGAGGAGCCAGTATCTCCTGCCTAGTGCACTGTCCTTCCTCTTAAGAAGGAATATGGTTCCCTTCAGCACTGCTGACCAGCATTTGCAGATTCTGATACCATTTTGCATCCCTTTGTTCACATCCTCAAAGGTGATGTAAAGCTAGTGAGGGAACCATCCCCAGTGCAAGAAACAACACAACCAATTCAGCAGTGTTTCTCTCTGGACACTCCAATGAGCTGAGTATGCTTCAGCATCTCTAGCTGTCCATGGGTATCAGCACAGGATTCACGTTACTCCTGCCAACTTTTTGAAACTGCCCTATGTGAGGGCAGTGAGGCACCATCAGAGCCAGAAGCAGACCACTGCCCTTCTAAAAAGATGTTAACAGAGCACAGCAACCCTCAGAGCTGTGCATGAAGTATTTGCTTGCCCTCAAGCATGCCACTCCATTGTCTGCATCAAAATCCACTTTCCAAATAGTAGGAAATAAACCATCAACTCAATAGCTTGCAAGATCCACATCAGAGCCCGTATAACACATGCATCAGATTTTAATGTACAAATCGTATCAGTGTTTCCTTCTTTCAGCTCAGGATTCTGGCCTATCTCACTCTTATGAAATGGTCATGCCCTAGGACCAAGAGGGCTCCACTCCCCACACTGCAGAAGGGCAAAAGTACAGATGAACTCATAAAAAAAGAGACCAGAATGTCTCAAGGCCAAGTTCATTAGGATCCTCTGTGCAGAGAAAGGTTGATAACAAAAGCAAAAGTTTACACCCATTTATATATATTTATGAATAGTTTTGAGGGTGTTTGAATGATTTGGATGCTTGCATCTGGAAAGCAAATGAACCAGTGCCTCAGCTCAGTACAGTGTTTTATACAGTGGACTGAGAAACACAGGCAAGTCTCACAGTTGTAGCAGTAGCTACAGCTGCTTTCCACCTCTAACCCTGCCAGCAGGCCCATCATGAAATAGCAATCTGGCTTTTTTTCAGCTTCTTGTGGTTTACCATTTCACTCAGCTCTAGAGAGAGTCCATAGGCTGTTTAGCACAACTGCCCATAGAGAGAGTCTGCAAAATGCAAACAGGACAAACTAGCACAGCAAAAATGCCTTTCACACTTCTTGTAGTAGTCAGGCTTGAATAGAACATTGAAAAGAGACAAAAATGCTAAAATAGCTGTACTATAAATCTTTCTGCTTAGAAAATATTTTCCAAGAGCACCACTTTCAGTGCTCATAATTGCACTCATTCTGCTAACAATAATTAGAAATTAATAGGGTTGGTTATGTTATTCAAAGGATGGCAAGAAATTATATTAGGTTGAAAATTAGTTAAGAGCTTGATTGGATAGCACACCAAATTCAGTACTACAATGAAAATAAACATACCATGAATTCACTGTGCTATTTCCACCAGAGCTCTGAACAAAGCACTGCAGCTCAGATTAAGACTCACTTTAAAGTATGATCAATATACAGTCTTATCATCCAGTGAGGTACACCATGTTCTTGTGTGAGGTTTGTCTGTCTTTCTGGCACATACAGCAAACAGTAGCAGTACCAAATTCTCCTGAACAAACTCAGGGCATTCCCTGACCTATGGTGGTTCTCCCAGCTGCAAACCACATCACCTGAAACATAACAAGAAACAGGTTTACAGAAGTGAGAAAAATCAGACATCTGACTAGCTTTATTTTAAAGATATTTCTACCTATACTAGGAATTACACAGATCCACTAGATTTGAAATTAGGAATTACACAGATCCACTAGATTTGAAATTTGGAAAACGATTTTTTTTTTAATTGTTCCTTGTTTTTTAATTATAATATATCCACATAACCTCATGGTAGAGTCTATAGGAGTGTTTGATGAGCCTCTGAAGTCACAGGCAAGACAGGGAGTTTCTAAAGCCTCCACAGGTAGACAAATTTTTATTTTGTTTATGCTGTCAAAAAGAGCGTGCTTACAATAAGAGTAACTTGCAAAGCATTTTAGGGTTTTGTCCTTTGTACAGAGGACCAACCTGGTTTTTCCATAATCAAACACATGAAGGTGAAATTACAGCTTGTAAACATTCAAGCATGTTTTTGAATCAAAAATACTGCTTTTCCTACTATAGACATGATCACAGACTTCATTTACATTAAGTTCCTAACACTCTAGACAAAGCTTAGTTTTGCAAATTCACTCCTATGAAAACTGCTTTGCATAAGTAGTCGAAGTCCAGCAGGACACCAAAAAGATTGTCTGCAATGAGGAAAACCAGCAGGTTTCTTAGGGTTTCTCTTAAGTGTCTTAATTTGTGTTTTATTTTCAATTTACCTGTGGCCCCCAGGACACGTATGTTTTTGAACTCTTTAATTTAGGAAAAGCATTGTTACATGTTTTTCTGGCTTGAAGAGGGAGAGTTTGTCTCTCCCTTATTGGCCATCGTTTCTTCAAAACAAATAGCAACTCTACAAGAAGTGTATCTGGGCTCACAGCTCTGGAAAAAGGCAGGGAGTTTTACAAGGGAATCTGCTCTGGTTTAACTCAGTCTCCATCTACATGAGAAGTAGATGCCCCTATTGAGTGCCTCCCCCTGTGAGATGAGCTGTGGATCAATGCCCAAAACTCCCATTGACATCAACAGGCTGAAAGAAAGCGCGAGCAGAGCCCAGCAGTGCGGTTCTCATGTGAGCCAACAATGGAGAGGTTATTCAGAGCTAAGGCAGAAAATCAGAGCTAAACCCCAGCCCACGCCAAGGACAGCTGTGTTGTTGACAGCCAGGCTGGCTATTCTACCACTCCAAAGCTTGCCTCAAAACCAGCATTTCCTAGAGTATTTACTCTAGTCACAGGCTTGGCCTTAAAAGCTCAGCCAGCCTATTGAGCAGTAATGGCGGCTGCGTTTTCAAGACTCAGACATGCCCTGGACAAGCTGCTTGCTCTCCATGTGTGGTGACAAACTGGAGCAAAAACGCCCAGCATTAATACTTAATCAGCCCCTTCACATGACTGCCCAGGTGCTGCTGTTACCACACTCACAATACTGCCTCCCTCCCTCCCTCTCACTCCCGGGCAGTGCCCCATGGGAGACCGCAGGGTGCAAAGCACGGCCCTGTCACCTCTCAGGCACCAGTGCCAAGCCATGCTGGGCAAGGAACGTGTTCTGCTCCACATATACAGAGCTAAGCAATGCCAAGGAAAAGCTAAGGAAAACCAAGCTCTCAAGTTTTCCATTCCTTGCTACCACCTCTTCTGTACAGTGCTTTGAACAAGTCTGTAACTGTCTGAATTCTAAGCAATACCAGCCCCTGTTATCTTGTGGCTGTTGAATTCTACGGGAACTCAATACTTAGTGGCGGTAAAGTAGGAACAAAGAGAAAAAAAAACCAATCCTAATCGATCTCTACTGCTTATTTCAGTTTCTTAACCTATACAAGAGTCAGAAAAACAAGAAGAAAACTGCCACCACCATCAGATGACCTCTGGACTATAACCAGAATCTGGAATAACCAGACTAGTTCTAAATAGCCATTCACCCTCTCCAGTGTCCTCAAAGCATTTCACTGTCCCTCCAAAGAACTAAACTGTAAGGCTCTCTCCTTCTCAGACGTTGCTACCACAAGCAAAAGATGCAACTTATCACACCTGAAGAGAGATCCATTCATCTGCAGACCAAATACAACTCGGGCAGTGACAGCATATGGTGGGGCCGCCTGCAGACTCCTCCTCTCCCCAGGCAAGGATGAGATATTTGTATCACAATGAGCCACATGCTGAGAGAGGAGTGGGCAGAGAGAGGTATCTGGCCAACTCAACAGCCACACTGGGACCCAACCCAGGCAGCCCCTCTAGTCCAGAGACATCAAGGCTGGGGGAGGTGAGGACAATCCAGCCCTACTGCAGAAGAGAGCACTGTAGAGAAACTCCTGACCTCCACTTCCAAGCAGCATCTCCAAGCTGGTGTTTCTAAAAATATACACAGGTTGCAGCAAAACTTCTTAATATGTCAGGCTCTTGAGATAACTTGGGCTGAACTATCCTCAATAATTATCCTCCTGCACAGTACTGTGTCAAAACAAGAAAGAAAATATCCTTCAGAAAACCTTATTTGAAAAGGACCTGCAGAAGTCAACACAAGATATAGAACAGTGACATGTTGCAGGATGGCCACCCTTGGGGATCCAATCCAGCACCCACTCTGTGACTGCTGCTTGCCCCACATCCAACCACATTTTTACCGGTTGTCTTGTTGCTGCAGTTAGGAGCTCTTGGTTTTGCTGAGTGATGTTTTCTGTGGCCAGCTGGCAGCCCACTATAAAACACTGCCAGTAGATATAGGAGACTGGGTTTTTCTTCTCTTAGTTCAGTAGGACTCGTTCTATGTGGTGTTTTGAGAGCAAAATACTAGAGATCAAAACCCCAACCTTGTCCATTCCCATGCAGAGTTTCGGACAGACACTTGCAGGTCTAAGTGCTTTACCTCCTTCCCAGTTTGCTCCTCCCAGGCTTACCTAACCATCAGAGTCAGACCAAGAGTTCAAGTCCTACACAGCACCACCAGCATCACTCAGGACTTTTCCCCGAGTCACATCCCAAGGCCACATGCCAGTGGTGCCCATATGCCCATTTGAACTCCTCTCTTTGGACTGCAGCCAAAGACACAGCCCTAGTCTAATACCTTCTTACCAGGCTTTAAAGCTCTGAAAAAAAAAAAGAAAGACAGCAGGGTTGGGAAGGTAGCCAGCAAGCCTGCCAATCTAAATGATAAGCCCTTGGCTTTAACCTCAGGCTCATAATTTTCTGCCACTGGTGCCAGGTGCTATTATTGTCCCTTTGGGAATCTTAATACAACCAAAGCACTCTATCTAGTGCTGTCTCCACCATTCTTAACCTTCCTTTTCCACAGATCTCTACTGCCTCTCAAACTTCAGCCACATCAAATTTCCTTCCCTCATCTTCCTTTTGCTCAACCAAGCTCTCTGGTGTTCTCCAAATGACTGACCAACTTAACCCCTGCTCTCTTTCATGATTCATGGCAGCACCTCAAGGAACCACATTTCTGATGTCTCAGTATATATTCTAGCTACTGGCTCACCCTCCCTTGGTAGTCCAGATGGATATATTCACCAGAATGCAAGCTTCCAGGAAAAGGCAGCAAAATTACACAGCCACACACCCCAGGAAAAAGAGACCCATAAGTATTTCCAGACAGAAGTTCATTTGTCCATCTCCCTCTTGAACTGTTGCCCCTTTTCACATGTTATAAAACCAGAACAAGAAATGCACTGAGACAAAACAAGGAAGGAAAATATCAAGGGAGAAGAACAGAAGCATTTGGCTCGGAATGGACAACACATTCTGTGCCAGGGCTCACACAACAGTGGAAGAGGTGCAAAGAGGGCTGTGTGCTCAGAATGAAAGTCTGCTAGCAGCACACCTGAAAGGTGAACACAGTATCAAGAGATGCCATGGGGCAAAGCAGAGCTGGAGTGGACTTGTACTAAAATAATTCTGTATTTCAACAATGCACAGAGAACACAGATCCTTGTGGAGAAGCTGTTGACATACAGGCTGTATAACTTCCAGAGGACCTTTGCAGCCTCAACCATTCTGTGAGAATGCTCTGGTACACTGGTTGATGCTGAGAGTTTAGGAATAGGACTAGATTATCCTGCCTGCCTCACCTTTGGCATTCACAAGCTGGCAGCAAGATGAACCTTACCATCAGTGAAAAGAAGACATACAAGTCAACATACTTGCCTCTTTCAGGAGGTAATCATTATGCTTTCTAAGAAGCACCTGGGCCAAGTTCTACATGGGTTGCTGTTCTCATATGTTCCAATTCATCCAGCTGCAGCTGCACACAGGCACTTCCTAATGTTTTTGCATGAATTAGATAACCATCCAGGAAACACTTAGGAGACACAGAGACAGAGGTATGTCCCTGGGGCTAGGTGGAGTTCCTCATGCTTTCCCCTGCTACTGAGTCTCTCTCCACCTCCCAGACAGCATGTTTTCTCCCCTCTCTCCACAACTGTCAGACTATCAATGTCTGATGTCAGCAAACTGGACAACATCTGGCTGGCACTGAGCCAGTCTTTACAACAGAAATAAAACCACAGGAGAACATGTCCTCAGCTGCTCCAAAGATGCAAAGAACAAGACACCTGTACCATGCTTGCTCGACCCCTCATATGGTACAATGGTACATTGTCTAGAGTCCCAGAGCCTCCCACCATGGAACTACACCCTCGCAGACCAGACAATGTCATCGATCACATTCAGCCCCAAATCTCCTCATGGCAGGACTGCCTTGCTGCAGCCACACATAGCATTTGTTTGCTGGCCACTTCCGTGCCAAACACTGTCAGAGTTGAGATAGACAGGCACTTCTGTGCTGGAAGAACAGCTGCTGCAGCATATTTCTGAGGGTGAAAAATAAAAGCAAAATTGCAGGAGGTTGGCAGAAGAATTTCTCATTCTGAACTGATGCAGTCTGTTTCTGCAACACTTTCTTTACTGTGTTGCTTCAACAAGCCCATGAACAAAGAATTGCTATGGCCCAACTTCCCACACCTGAGAGACAAGTTCTGGTACTGGGCCTCTTAAGAATTGGTGTAAGCCATTACACTCAGCACAGGCCCCCCAACTCTACTCAGTCACTCTGGAAAGGGAGGCCCAGGGCAGAGACTGTGTTGAAACTACCACCAGCACCAGATTTTCCAGCACCCTCTTGCCCCGGAGAGAAGCTCAGATGGGCAAACAGATGGTAACAATTCTCAGGAACTGAAAAGGCCTGGATTCAAATGGGAGGCCAAGAGGTGAAAAGGACTCACGAGCTCACACGTGGAAGCTATCTGGAAGCTATTTGTCAAGTCCTGGAGAGACAGGCAAGGGCAAAACCCAGCTGTGCTAAGGATATGGAAATCTCACCGTGGAGCCATTAGCAACCCAAAGCCCAGACCCCAGTGAACCAGGGTCACACACTGGGTCCTTGGTCACGTGTAGCAAGTGCTGTTCTGCAGCCTCTGTATTGTGCAACCTGTATTGACTCTAAGGAAGTTTTCCCACCAATGCCCAGTCCAACCAAAATGCCAGTATTGAAGGAAGGAAGAAGAAGCAGAAGGAAGATGGTCTTGATATTACACAGCTAAGCCCAAATCAGGACTCTTATCCGGCACTATATCCAGGCCATTCCAGTGTGAAGTCAAGATGAAGATCCACTAATCTGTCTTGCACTGAAACTAGTCACCCATCAAAGGGAGTGCAGAGCCTGCAATGAACAATCCAAATGTGAGCACAGGATGCATTTTTCTCTTCTCTGATAGCCTTTTTCATCTCCATGCATTTCAAAGAATGCACTAAGCCTCCAAAAGAAAATGGTAGTGACATTCTGTAGAGGAAGCCAAACATAGAGCAGCTGAGATCACTTAGCTTGTTCAGCCTGAAGAGACTGAAAGGAGACCTCATTGCAGTCTAGAACTTCCCTATGAGGGGAAGCAGAGGGGCAGGCACTGCCTGTGGTGACCAGTGACAGGACTCCAGGAGATGGCCTGAAGCTGTGTCATGGGAAGTTTGGGTTGGATACCAGAAAAGGCTCTTCACCCAGGGGGTAGTTGGGCACTCTAAGAGGCTCCCCAGGTGAGTGGTCATGGCACCAACCCTGCTGAAGTTCAAAAAGCATTTGGGCCACGCTCTCAGGCACATGGTGTGATTCTTGGAGCTGTCCTGTGCAGAGCCAGGAGCTGGACTTGTGGGTCCTTTCCAACTCAAGGTATCCAATGAATTTCTGATTCTGTCTATTCATACAAGCAGGCAAACCACAGGCAGAAAGCTCTGAGCAAGTCACAAAACCTATCTAATCACTTTGAAGCGTACCTGGAAATATACCCATGTATCCATACTCTCTGCCTTGTACTTGAAAATTATGCTTTCCGTATCAGCCACCTACCCACACAAAGAATTTGGACTGCTTGTTGTACCACTTCAAAGCTGCTCTCCCTCCAAGAGATCTCTCCCCCTGCAAATGCTACACTCTGACTTCAGAAGCTTCTGTAAGTAGATTTCAAAGGTGCTCCTACTGAATAGCACAGGAGGATCCTTTACTTCCTTTCTGTTTACACAACATGCCAAGACCAATTAGTCCCCTGGGAATGAGCTCAGCTCATTCAGCTCAGCTCCAAGAAGTCTTTGTGACACCCTGGATTTCCTTATGCCTCAGGTGAACCTGGTGCCTTCACCTTGAATCCGAGGAGGTCCCTGTCCTTCTTGACCTTGTGCTCCCAGCATTGCCAGAAAATCCAGATATGCTGAAGTGTCAGCAGCCATGCAGGGCGGCAGCAGGCTTCATTAAATAGCAAGGGGTTGGCAGCAGGGCCCGCATGCAACAACGTGTCTGTCCAGGGACCATGATGAAGGGGTGCTGGGAGAGGGCATTCACTGCAGCACTGCGAGTGTCTGCACAAGCCAGGGCATTTCTGCCCAATTAGGGGAAAGAATAGAAGCCTTCTGAGCTAATTTTCTGGTCCTTTGGGGAAGTGAAGAAAAGTGTGCATTGAAATATCGTCACTCGGCCCCAGCAGGGAGACACTGGGTGGCCAGCTGACCAGCCAGGGTGGGAAATACATCTGCCAACAGCCCAAACTCATGTCTGGAACACAAAAAGACTGGATCACTGTACCCTGTGAAGCTGGAAAGGCCTTGCCTGGCATGTAACCAAGACAGGGCTTTTTAAACCTGCTCCTGGTACAGCCTTCTCTGCTGCAGGAGGCTGAACTGAAAGGCATGGATGATGGAGAGTCCCCTTTATTCACAGGCCAAGAAAGGGCAGCAATTCCCTAACCTCTTAAAAGAACTCTGATTGTCCCAAACCCTCTTGTCTCCCAAATTTGCTCCTCTTTGGTACCAAAAGGCACCAAATCACTGGAATACAGAGAGACATTTGGACATCACTTGCCACTGACCCATGGGAGGAAGCAAAATCTTCTTAAACATTCAACACAGAGCCACTCTACACCACAACTCTCTGGACCAATATTCCATCACCATCCAACATAAACAGAATTTAATGCAAAGCATTTGGCATCTCTTCATCCACCCTTAAGTTACCCATACCACATCACACCCCCAAAGTGCCTTCTTATCTCATAACACATTTGCTTCAGGCGCAAATTCATCTTGCCTGATACTCTGTCATCTGTCAGCTGCACAGAGCTGCAGGAATGGGAAGAAAGGCTCAGGGATAAGAGTGAAAGCCACATATGCTGCTCAAAAAAAAAAAAAAAAAGTCTAGCTGATAAACTTTTCAGCTGTGTTCTCATGGGCAAGCACATGATAGCAAGGATAAGAATCACAAAGCAAGAAAAGCTTGATGTTTTGAGCCCAAATGAAGCCTTAGAGTAGCCTGTTAAATATTAACATTCCTCATATGTATTGTTTACCTGACTAACAAACACATGATGCCACACACTGCCCAGGAAGTTTTTAAGAGCCATTTTTGCTGGAAAATGGAAACAGACCAAAAAACAAACACTCTGGTCCCATTTTGTAAGTGGGGAATGGGGATTCTGAATTATTTTCATAGGAGAAATAAGTACAAGTAGCAAGCAAAGACTCATCATAAAGCTTCAAGATCTTGCTGGCTGAAAGTTAAAGAATCAAAATTATAAAAAATACAAGTGACCAAATAAGATATTCAGGCTGCATCTCACTTTGCATGTGTGTGTCATGTCATGTTGTGCCCTCAGTACACTTTCTTTCAAATTAAATCCACCAGCTATCCTTTCTTATAACATGGATTCCACAACCACAGAATGTTAATGACATCCACAGTAAAAATGTTATTTAAAAAACACACTGCCACCTCCACTCCAGATTTCAACTTCTTTTGCAAAATCTTTGCCACAATTAATCCAGAAGTGTAGAGAGCAAATGGACAAGGAAGCCAATTATTCTCACAAGGTTTCCCCAGAAAAAACCAACAGTTTGGAAAGCTTGTTTAAATTAGCCCCTAACCTTTATCAATGCACTCCTAAACACAGAGCTGAAAGGAGCTTAAGGGAGAGCAGGCAGATGCTATGCCTGGGATCCAAATCAGAGAAATCACCTGGGCCAAAAGAAACATTTCCCCATTTACTCATGTGCACTCTGAAAAAAACAGAAGGCTGGGCACAGGCTTAGCAGCTTTCTTCTCCTCTCATAAGGATGTGAGACTAATTAAAGTCTGTCAGTATCAGTAGAAGATTGGGGTGATGTGAAATGCAAGACTGGGCCTTTTGAATGTTCTGTGAGCAGAAACTTGGCTAGAAGGTTGAAAAGGGGTTGAGAAAAACTGTACTGAAAACACAAGTCTCTGCATTATGTATTCATGGGATGTATGCTGCCAGCAGGACTGAGAAAAACCAACAATGTAATAGGGAAATAGAAATCTCACTTTTAGAGATCTTCAGAAATAAATGCATAGTCCTTTCTTTTAGTGGGTCCATCGTGAAGGCTCAAAGGAAGTGTTGCAAGCAAGGTTAAAACTAGCCCGTCCAACCAACCAGAGGCAGTGAAATTTGTTCCTAATGAGAGAAAATTCAGAATTGAAATAATTGTTTGTAACTTAGGGCAATGTACCAGGGCCAGCAGATGTCTGCAGATATCCTTTTAAACTGACACTACAGCAGTGCAAACAGAAAAACAAATAATGAAGAGACGTGAAATAACTAACTCTACAGCAAGGCCCTTTGAAAGAGAGGCGCCAGATGGGATTTGCACAGGGCAGCCTGCCCCACTTCCCAGGCTCTGCAGAGACAAGGCAAACTTCTAGCATTTCCACACCTCAGCCCCAGGCCAAAGTCCTGCAAAATCAAGAGTAACTGAATCAAGAGCTAACTGTAAGCAGTTTGTAAAGTCTTAAGGAGGTAAAAAGCCCTCTTTTACATGGCTATAAAGCTCCCTGGAGGCATAAAGAGATCTAGGCCCAATGAGGAATTTCCACGCTTTTTGACCTATCATCATCAAGTCGACAACCACTTTCACCAAAGGCTCCTTTTATGCATCCTAAGGAATTAATTTATTTTGGAGTAAGTGATATAGATCAGATCATGGAAGCAGTAAGTGGTAACTCGATGAAAGCAAATGCCAGTGATTTTGTTCCTGTGCGGTGCAATGAACTGGACAGTACAAGTGCTGCCTTCCTCATGGGGTAGCAAGAGAACAGCCCAGCTGTAGCAGGAGCCACCCATGAAGCAGTGCCTGTACCCCTCAGCACCTACCCCAGTTTATCCTAGACAGACAGCAGAAGCACCCTGAAGGTATGCCCATGACCACAAGAAGCAACCCTATGAATTTACTGATCCTTGCCTCATCAACCCTTTCAGTCTTTGCTTACCATGCCTTTCTTTCAAGCAATGCTGCATTCCTCACGTGAAGTTCTGCCTTACCTGCTGCATTTTTTCCAGGTCAAGGCTGGGCCTGCTGACCTTATCCCCATATCCTTGTCGATGTCTCTTACAAGGCATGACCTGCTCCAGGCCCGCCCCAACGCCCGTGAGGATGAAGGGTCCGGCGGCCGGGCTCCGCCCCAGGGGCTGCAGTCTCTTGGGCGGGGAAGCACTGAACAGCACGGGGCTCGGGCTGGCCTGGAGGCCATCGCCCTGCTCTGCCACGGGCCGGAAGGACGTGGCGCACAAGTTCTTCACTTCTTCGTCACTGGAGGAGGTGTTGTTGCTGTCGCTGCAGCAGGTGAGCCGGCTGACCTGGGACCACTTCCGCTTCTCCGCGGCAAACTCTCGGTTGATGCGCTCCAGCTCCTCCTCTGAGCTGTGGCGGTCAAGGCTGGCGTGGAAGAGGGCCCGGACCTTGCAGCATTGGTTCTCCTGGTTCTGGAGCTGGTTGGTGGCCAGAGGAGTCAGGGTACAATTCCGTCTTCTCTCTAGTGGGAGGAGGAGATTGAGAAGTGGCAGAGCAGATCTGTGTCCCACAGCCTAATGAAATGGGCCTGTTTTGTCCTGACCTGTTGGCTTCACCTCCTCCCAAGTAAACTTCTGAGCTGTTTCCCCACCTTTTCTTCCCAGATGAAACACCCCCCAGGTGAATGCATGCCTTTGGAAGTTTCCAGGCCTTTGTTCAGACCAGACTGCTAGATGTTGTCCCCTTTCAAACCATCACCTGGAAGTCTAGTTCCAAAGAACAGAGATCTGCCACACACCTCACCTCCTCAAGGTGGAAAAGACATGAGCTTACAAATGTGCTGCAAGGCATTTGCCTCCAGCCAAAAACATTAACTTCCAGTGACCAATTCTCAGGGCAGAAGAGCCAAGTAAGTTCTAAGTGTCACCTTTAAGGCTCAAAAAAATGAGAACTGGTTTCTGGAAATAAAAGTCCTCTATTACAAGACTTGTCACACAGGAGAGCCTGTCTTCAGCCACAAGCTAGGCATGCTTTACCTCTCCTGCTGAGCTCTTCCTAGGCTACGCATATGGAACAGTGATTTGAATTCTAACAGGACATGTCCTGTAGGTCAGGAATTGAACTTCTGCTGCCTCTGCATAAGAATCCACTTCAATGTGGGCACAGGGCATGCATTAATGGCAAACATAGCATAACTTGAGAGATGCATTTATTACAGATTTCACCTGCAGCTCTAAACTACTTCATATCAAGTCCAAAAACAACAGCAGAGCACCTGTATCTTCTCTACCAAAAACTCTCACTAGATGCAAGAATAGAGCTGCACAATACCAACAGTCTAGGAGGAAGGGAGAGAGATAATCAAATAATGAGTTCAGGGGAATGAAGAAACTGAAGGTTAAAATAGCAAGGATGAGGAAACCCAGAACAAAGATGACACAAGTGCAAAAGCATGGAATAGAACATAAATTTTTAGTCCCAGCTCTGCTGCTGGCACAATTGTGGACCATGTCTGCCCCATGTCTGCAGCACTGGGACTTTAACACATGGTAAACAATGTCTGTTTCTGGTGGTAAAAATGCAACTGCAGCACCTGGTAACACCAGCCTCTCCCTGTGAGGTCCCAAATGCTTCAAAGGTGACCGTTTTAATGCATCTGACTGTGGTAGATTGGGGACCGAGAAGGAGGCACTTGCAAAAGCACAAGTGAAAAAAACTGACTTCAGCCGTAGCATCCCGGGATCCTTCTATCTTCATCCCTTTACCTCTGTCGATCTGAGCAAGTTCCTGGTTCTCTCCCTCAGAGTCATCGCTGTCCTCATCACTTGGGGGATAGGAGATCTAGGGGACAAGGAGAAAGAAAAGGCTTCATTGTGAGCACTGAACACTGCCCTGCTGCTGCCCAAGCCACTTCCCCCACCCTCCCCCTCTCATATCCTGCAGGCATCCACCCCACCTAACCGCACACACCCAGCCATAGCACCTTCCTGTATACACATCCTCATCTCCCAACCCCAATCTCCCATCGTATCCTCTTACTTTCAGCAGCACAGAACACAGGGCCTGCTGCTGTTTCCCCCACACTGCACTGCCAACTCTTTCCCAAGTACAATGAACATATCCTGCCTTTCACTTCCCAGACATGTAGCTTACAGCCATCACGGCCTACCACATCCACATCACGTGGATAACTGAATCTCCAAAATCTCCACTGCCGAGATAAAGACACATCCTGTCAACAGCGCTATCATCTTGCAAGGCACCCACAAATGGAAGTGGCACGTTAGCTTTAGCCATCCTGTGTGTGTACCCTCACTTCCCCCTTGAAGTTCACACAATCCACCACAGAACAGACTCACCTTGCTTTCCTACAGGACAACCCTGAAGTGTTTAATAGAAAAAAAAGAAACATGATTTCACAAAAACACAGCCAATACTGTTATGCTGTCCCCTCCAGGAGATAATTTATAGTACCAGTGAACACCTTTGTATGCTCCAAGAGTAACAACAATTCACATATTTTGTCAATATCAAGACTTTTTAGGAACATTTGCTCTGTCAGCTACCGGACTTCAAGCCACTTACTCACTCAAAACATGTCTAACACTGAATAAACCCGGTAGCTGCCCTTGAGAGGATTGAGAGATCTGAAACCAAGCTTTTATAGGTCAGATAGATCACACTGCTTCTGAGTTTCCTACACAGAGGAAATCCTACCTACCTTGTTACTAAAGTGACTTTTGTTCAGCTGCACAGAGCCTACCTGGAAGTTATAAGATCATACCTCTGAGCTACAAAGCTTAGCATGTCTCTGGCAGCAGCCAAAACCAAATTAGTCAAAGGAAAATGCAATACTTAAAAGAAACTTTTGTAAGAAACAGTTCTGGAATAACATGATCACAGCAAGATGAACCTCATTATTCCTTACACCTTTTTATTCAGAATAACAAACATGGCCATCATTCTTAGCTGCCTCAAAACCCTTGCTCACAACAGAATCCAGTGGCAATACTTTTCAAAAGGTTACATGCTATGTCTCCATTTTACACATTTGATGTGCTGTGCTTGACTTCTATGGAAGAGGAAGCAAGTGTGCAGCCATTACACTGATTTGGACCCATTTTATTTCCACCACCCTGGGGAGATGTCTTTGTAGTGTTTCAGGCACCCAGAGACACAAAAGAGCAGCTACACTGACCTAGGTGTCTATGAAAGACACACTGCTGATGTAGAGAAACAATAATAGTTGAGAAATTCTGATTGACACCGAATTTGACAGCTATTAAATCAACACACCTATTTTGTGACCATCCTCCAGGACTGTGTTTGGGGCATTCTGTTCCCCTCAAAAGCACGTTGACATCTTTTTTGCCCCTTCTTTAAAGGTACTCTTTGCCCTTCTGTATTTACACTGCCTTTGAGAAATCAAAATATATTTTCCTTCCTTGCTAGTCTTTAAGCTACGCTCACAACTGTCAAAAGATGAATCGGGCATGGCAGATTTCAGATTTATCCCCACTGCAGATATTCCTGAAGTAAACACAGGACATTGTTTTTCCTTCTACAACTACAATTTTCTTGTATGTGTTCACACACATGCATCAATTAATAAAGGCAGCTGGCACTGAGGAACACTGCCAAACACAGAGACTTCTAGTTGTCCCCAGAGCAGGTATAATACCTTGTTTGTACCATGGTAGTTCACAGAGGGGACAGCTGACACTGAGGTGCCATTGTGCAGCTGCTGTACAGACAGACAGAGGTCCTGTCTCTGTTACAAAAGCTAAGGCTGCCATTCTAACTCGAGAGGTACTGACCTTAGTCTGTGGCTCATTCCCACATAAAAACCTTTCATTTGGACACGGCAGGGTTTTCAGTGAGGTTTAGCAGCACTGTGTGGGAAACCCAGCAGCTTCAGTTTCTGTACAATGTGACTGTCAATGCATGGCATGGCACTGCTTCCAAAAAAAAGCCAATGACATCCAGCACATGCAGGTCAAACAGCTACTGCACAGTGCCACTGGCTTGAGATACTTAAGATAGGAGCTGGATTTGAGTCAACGACCGACATTTGAAGGTCTTTGTGTCTACTGGTCCTAGGCTTCCAAAATATTCACTCTCCCCTGTGCAAGTGCAATTTTGCCAGCTCTTGGCATCATATGGGTAAGTCTCCTCTACTGAGCCCTTCCCAGTCCCTCAGGAAACCAAAGAGCAACTCCCTGGCGAGTTGCCTTAAACACCTTGCTAGAGGCTTTCTTCAGGGCACCTGAAAGAAATATCTTTCAAACAAGAGACTCTAGCTTTCATGTCCCCCAACAAAGAATCATCATTCATAGCAGGCTAACCATTAATCTTGTAGAGCTGAAATTTTTTACCTGAAACTCCTTGACATAATACCCCACACAGGCAAAGATTTATGGAAGATCAAAAAAGGGATTCTCTGCCTGACTGGATAACAAGACTTTCCAAAAACTAAAAGTCTATGGAATTAAAGACTAGTGCTCTGGTTAGTTGGAGATAAATATTCTCTCCCTTGACTCTTCCCAGACTTTAACAGTAACTTTTTCCTAAACATTTAAAAACATTTCACTCATCACAGCAGTAGTGTGTTCAGTCCTCCAGCCTCCCTTGTACAGTCCCTGTCATATATTAGTCACAGATTTACTTTTGTCCAAGGCAGTACAGCCCCATTTTCCTCAGAAATTCAGAACTGTGGCACTGCTGTAGCAGAAAATTTGAAAACTCCATGTCAAAAGTCCCACCCGATGATGGCTTCATCCACAGCACATCAACTGCAGAACTGTTTAGACTGAAAGACACCCCTTGGTATTACAACAGTCCCAGCTCTTGCTCAAGCTGGAACAACTACAAAAGTTGCCAGGACTGTGCCCAGCACACTCTCTGCCTTAACATGCAACATTGAAGAGAATAGAATAAAATTTTCAATTCACATCGATGTGTGAAAGTTTACAAGCTATGGCACAAAAGAAGCCAAACACCAAAGGACAGGTGGCCATCCACCCTTCAGTCTTTCTTCAGTAAATGCATCAGAAAGCAGCCTCCTGTCAATGAGGATCTCAGTGTTACACCTGAGTCCTTCAGCTCTGGCACCTGACGTGCCTTCAGTCAGGATAAGGACTCTTTTTGTGCCAGACAGAAACAAACTAATTTCCCCATGCATTTCATGTTTCATCCATTTCTAGTAAGGAAATATGGGTTGGCGTAAAATAACCAGATGGTATTTAAGGAAAACTAAAGAGTAAAGCTTACACTTTCGAGGGAGTTTTAACATGAAAGACAAACTAGGAGATACAAGCAAAAACTGCAGACAGAAAAATGTATCTTTTTCATTTCACTGCTGCTTGTCAACTGAGTAATAAACTGCAGCTGAAATTGCCCAGATCCTAAAGGGTCACATCACCCTCAAAGTCTAAAGTTCTGAAATACATCAGACAATAAAAAAGTCCCACTATGTTAAAGTGGAGTTCCTCTTACTCTGGCTTCCAGAAGAGAAATTATCCTGCTATCATACAATTAAAAGCAATGACATTAAGAATCATCTATGAGCTTACAAAGGATAAGAAATCTCACTTCTAAGGCAGAATAAAACTCTCCCAACAGGCTTCACGTAAAGGTTGTGTTGTCCTAAAATCGTAAAACACCAACAGCATGGTTTGGGGAGGTGGAGGTATATTCATGAGGAAGAGATAATACAAAGATACAACTGACCACAGGCAACCCCTTGTTCCTGGCTTGAATGAAGAATGCTCACAGGCTGGAGGGCATAATTCCCAATCTCCCTCTGGGAGTGAGGGAAGGAAGGAGGGGGTTTACCTCCAGGGAGGTAGTTTCCCTGGCAGAGGCACATACTGCCTGTGCTGCACATATAAGGCTGTTTGTGACACAGGCTTGTTCACTTCAGGCCAACCACTCCAGGGAATCCCTGCAACTAAGTGAAGAGCTCTGGAAAGAGACTTTGCTGAGTTGGTCTTACCCCCTGGTGCCTGGCACAAAACCAGAAAGCAATGGATGAGCTCAACAATGACTACCGGTATCTCTGTGATGGGGAACTGATTTCCATTTCTTCAGACTTCAGACTGGAGAAATGAAACCAGAACTCACTCACCTCCCCCCTGCCACACTGTCTACAGAGCAGTTGCTACAGACATGGGCAACCTGCAGCACAGAGCTCTGCTGCTGGCTCTTCTCCATTTCCATTGCTTGGCTTTAGCAAAAACATCTCACTAAATTTCCCTAGTGTTATTTTTCCAGGTCAACAACTGGTGCAGTTGCCATGGGACACTGCCTGATCTTGAATGAGGGAGGTGCCATCCTGCCAACTGTAAGAAACTCTGAATTAGAGAGAGCTGGAAAACAAGGTAGATGATGAGACACTGAAAGGCAGCTTTGAGCCACGGAACATTAGGAAGAAGGAAGGAATGAGTCAAACAGACTTTCAAATTAACATGCAACTCCTTTCCTTCCCTTAATTTTGAGAGATATTCAGTATTACTGGGGGAACTTATGCTAGTACAACAGTCTGGTTCTCTCTTCAAGAAAAGTTACCAAGTTAAAGTTCAGTTCAATCTTCAAACATCCACATGTGAGATGTGACTGGCCAGGCTATATCTGGGGTTGACAGCCGGGGCCCTTCAACACTTAAACGCCCAGCAAGAACCTTCCTGGTTAGGAAAAGCTTTTCTAGAGTATTTTTTACATGTTACTATGTTCCTTTTAAATTTTCACAGTAGGTCTGCCTTCAAACTCTATTCCCCATTTCCTCCCAAATGGCTACAGTCTAAACCCAGGGCTCATAACCCTTGAACATGATCCTGCTTGATAGAGCAGTTGTCTGGGTAAATGAAAGCAGGGGTGGGCCAGTGGGACACAGCACTCCCTGAGGCCCTTGTTTTCTAAGTCCTACCCATGCCAAGGACAGCAAAATCCCTATTACAGGAATGCCACCTGCATGGGCCTAGAGTGTATTAATTGTCAGTGGTTTCACAGATGCTAGGAAAGCAGAGTGCCACTCCAGGTAGCCAAATCTGCAATGTTTAAACAGTACAGTTATTATTTTTGTCCAGTGCTTACCATTCTCATATCCTGCCAAACATGGTGACTGGCAACTCTCAGGATGCAAGTGGTGGCAGTCATTAACCAAAGAACATGGAAACCAAGCTTCTGTCCTGAGGAGCAATGACTGAGCTGCATTTCCAGATGCATGGGCTTAAATTGGATTACCTCCATCTTGAAAGGAAGGCACAAGGCTTTCTCAGAACAGTGAGGATCTGAGTGGTGCATGGGTGTGAGGAGGCACATGCTTGGTCCTCCTACCATTTTAAATCTTCTCCCTCATCCACCTGCACTTTCACAAATACATACGTGTGTTTTGACCATACTGTCCACAGCTTCTGGAAAGGATTTACACCTGTGGACAAATCTAACCAGAACTAAGGTGGAGATACACTACCCTAGTCCTGGGGATCCTCACCTGCAAGTGGAGTAAACCAGAGGACTCTATGTACACAAGTGCAGTGGGGCTGGCTTCAGCCCTGGAAAAGGATTTTTGTTTTGACTGGTCAAAAGATGGTTCAGGCCAACACAGCTGACTCTCTGCACTCTCTCATCTGCCCCACATCAGTCCTCTTTGCAGCAGAGTGTGTGAACCTCTTTTTCAAAGTCTTCCCCTGCTCTTCCCAGGGGATGCTCTGATGATTTTGCAGGAGACCAAAGATAAAAACACCAAGGGGTTTACAAAATAAAACCCAACCAAACAAAAAACCCCAAGAAACCCAGCAAGTCACAATGTTTCACCATTATCCAGAAAAGTATGTATACACCACCAGTGAGCCTATAGTGCTTGAACACTTGGAGCCCACAGGCACCAGAAACCAGATACCCCATGTTCCCCAGTCCCAGGGAAGCAAATACAGCTGATGCCTACAATTCAGACTCCTATCCAACCTGGGTCTGTTCTCAGAAACTATGGGCAAATATTGTTACAAGAGTAAAACCAAGATCATGCTCTTAAATTCCACCCAAAATAGAAATAAGTACTTGCAAACAGACTAGAACAGACTCAGTTCTACCAATGGCATAGGCACTCACATAGAGGCACACACTCCTCCTCTCAGGCATCACACTTTTGTGAAAAAAGACATAAAAGAAATGCTATCAACTAAAAAATTAGTCTTTAAAAGACCTCCTAGGCAAAATACAACCACTCTGTTCCTTACCACCCAAAATACTCCAAATCTGCGAGAATCTGAAAGTTTATTTATCCTCAAAGCCCCTATGAGAACAAGAATCTCCCTGATGAAACATTAGCTGCAGTCATGTTTGGAGCCATGGTTTCCATGTTGTAGATTTCACTTGTTAAAGATACAGATAAAACGAAATCACTACAGCCCTCGCTCACTGGGCAGATGGGGTCTGGTAACAAAGGTGCTACCATGGAAATAGAGTCTTTAATCCTTCCATTTCCTTCTTGACTTCCCAAACCACTGGGTTCTAAACTAAGACTGCTTCTGCAGCAGGAGCCAGGGGAATGGTGCAGCTACAAGCTGTGATATGTATCACTGTTTCTGGTAGCATAAATTTTTACAAAATTCTCAAACCATCTTTATGTTTTTAGCTTAAGAAGCTAATTAAGGTTTATAGCTCTTACTGTAAGTGACAGAAACCATACACTCCAACTCCACTTCTACCTGCACATAAAGATCACAGGAGTTCCTCTCCCCAGTAAGTGTCCCACAAATCTCCCACACTCAGTTTCTGCTCTGTCCAGATACCCAGCACAGCCTGGCCTCAGGTGGCAGTCACCTGCATGTGATGGAACCACACCATGAGTTTCTCAACAGCTCTGTTACCCTACTCATAGCTTTGAGTAGAGCTACGGCCAATTCCTACCCAAATTTCAAGAAATCTCAGGGAGGCTGGCATTCACCTCTTAACTTTCCCATCCTATGAAGGGAGACAACATAGCTCAGATGAGAACTAACAAAGAAAAAGGTGGTGAAGTGTTGGAAAGCACGCATCAGAAAGAAGCAGCAACACAGTTGTGATGCAAAGAGATCCCTTTGCAAAGAGGTCAACTGCCTGACAGCTCTCAGCTTGGAGCCCTGGGTATCACACCCGGCAGGAGCAGTGTTATTCAGCAGTGTTGACACCACAAAGCACAGCAATCCAGAAAGACAAAAAGGATCCCGAAGGATTAAAGCCCTTCTTTACAGGGCCCCATCCACGCTGCACTAAAATACTTAGCTCCATCTGTAATTTACAGCCCATTTGCTGCTAAACCTCAGCTCCAAGTAGTCAGATTAAAAGCAACGCTATTTAAGAGAGGCTGAAAACCCTCTCAGACATAAGAGGAAGACAGTACAAGGGACACCTAGAACTGGAGAGGATCCTATAATAGCTGATCTTATCAGTAATGCATTTACTCAGGGAGGGAGGATGGGAGCTGGCTGCTCACACCGGTGCCCATTCCTACCCTGGCCACGGGGATTTAAATCCATCCCTCCCGCCTCTTAGCCCACCCCCACCGGCCTAGCTCAGTTCCTGGATTGCTGGGATGGGAAAAGGTTTCTTTGCACAGGCCAGCTTCTCAGGCAGTTGACAGCAACTCCTCAGCATTCCATGAGTCCCCTCAACCAGGGAAGCACGGCTGACAGCAGCTGGCATAAACAACACATCTGGTAACAGTTTTTCCATTCCCTGCTCAAAAGACTCAGAGGGCAACTGCCTTTGCCCTGCCATTCTTCCTTAGCTGAGGAGAAGCTGCTTGTGTTGGGAGACCTCACCCAACACTCACCTCTGCTCAGCCATAAAGAACTACATTAGCCACATTTGCAAACACAGGGAACAATGCCTTACAGTCAGGCTGGAAAATACATTTGGAGCACATGAGACATGTCAGGCTTCTCCTTCCCTCAAAAATCTCCCATTAAGCCCTCTGAGTGCAAGCAGATGAGAGCTGTTTCATCTCTGGATTTACACCAAACTTCTTGTGTTTTGTCAGAGAGCAAACCAGTAGGATAACCCTTTCAGACCAGGTCTTTGATCCATCTGGTCAGGCATCTTCAAAGAGTTAAGAACATGTTATAACTTGCAATGTCTCTCACTGCACCAGGTCCTTTCCTGGTAAATATTTTGTGATTCCAAATGGTTCTTAGCCGGGAAAATCTGACAAATGGGTTGTCAGATGATCCCACACATGGAGGGGTGGTGGCCTAGAAATGAGTGCATGAAGACAGAATTTGAATATTTGCTCTCTTCTCCAATATACAACACAGAAGGCACAAAATTAGTATGAAGCAGCTCCTAAACAAATAACAGGTGATCATTCGGCAGCATGTAGTTAAGGTGTGAAATACTTTGCCACAGGATGTTCTGGATGTAAACACCCTACACGGATTTGGTGGTGTAAAATGAACAGGTTTAGGTAAAAGAAACTTACTGGGTCACTAATGCATGAGGATAGGATACTGGGGGAAACTGTAGGTGTAACATGGGATGGATGCTCCTAAATCTCATTCATGGAAGCGGGACACAGAGCACCTTGCATTTACTTGCAATGTCACAACGTAAGCGGGATGCACAGAGCAAAGCACGACAGTGTTCTTTCACATCCAACTCACTCCACCACAGAGTGCTGCTACTGAGACAATGTCCAGCACCAAATACTGAATAACCATCCCCACATATCAGTTCAGGGGCAAGATGGGAAAAGCTGCATTGCACTGCAGCCCTCTGCAAAACACCATTGAGGAGTTTCCCAAAAGTGAGCGGCTCTGTCCAAGCCAGAATAAAAAGGGGTCTCTGAGAACAAAAATCTACACATGGAAGCTGCTGATTTTTCAAGCCTCTAAATTATTTCAGGTAAAATATGCTTCACACCAAATACCTTTGTTCTTTCCTCTTAATTAGCCTTTGGCCATAGAACTTTATTCCCTTGGAATAACCAACTCATAGGAATAAAGAAAAAATTATATTTCAAAAAAAAGAAACACACACAAGAATACTCTGGCTGCAGACAACTGTCTGGAACAACCACTTGGCTTTGTGTGTAATAACTGGGTGACAGGATATGGAAGGATTATTTTATATTTGTCCAGCTTACATCCAGACACACTCTCAGCAAACTGGAGAACCTAGCTGCCTGTCTGGCACCTTTCCTTAAGATGGGAAATTCCCCATTCAACCAAAGGAAATTTTATCCTCATCTTATGCCCATATAGAGCTTGGCAGATTGTGTCATGCCAAGAAGTAAGGACATCAGTTAAATAAAAACCAGCATGCATCATGGAAACAATGTGACCCCACTAGGAAGGAGTAAGATGAGACAGATTGCTGAGTAAAATAGGTGTGAAGGGATAGGATCTTTGCACTATCAGCAACTCAAATTGTGTGATCGCCTTGAAATTCTGGCTCAAAAACAGGTTTATAGCCCAGATAAATCAATTACTCAGCTATGAAGCAATAGTTTGGTCCCTAAATATATCAGAAACCAAAGCCCACCTATTCTCATTGTGGACATTTATGAATATTGAGGTATTTGGACATCTCACAAATACCAGGCATCTCCCATCCTTTCACAAATCTAAATTTAGATAAGGATCATCTACCTTGAAGGCAGGCAACAAACCTCAGGTGCACCTATCCATGAAATGGGAGACATGACTAATAAAAGCCTCCTCTGGAGACCTAAACTCAGGCACTGGTTTCCTTTTCCTCCTCAGAAAGTGTTTCAAGCCCTGAACTCATAGTTCCTCTCATATGGCCTAATGCTTGAACTAGGATGGAGAGGTGAATCCAGGCAAAGCAGCAGAGGCCTTTTCTCGGGTGTGTTTGCTGGGTACCAAGAACAACCAACCCAGTCACACTGTTTGAGGATGGCAACCCACAGCCTACCACTCTACCATGCCTTAGGGATGGGTACCTCCCCAGGTTCCACTGCATCTCCTCGCTCACAACACTCATCTGAAGGGCGCATTCCAGTGGAGCACAGACACCCCTCTGTCCCCAGCACACGGCTCAGGCCTTGGCAAGATGAAGCTCTCTGCAGCAGGCTGAGACTGGAGGATGAGCTGCCTGGAGTAGAGCACTGGAAACAAAGAAACAAGGGGCTGGTCCACACCAGGTGCTTTGTAAAGCGCTCCTAGAGTCTTCTTTGGGCTTTCAGCCCTTGTCACCCTCGGATGAGATTCTGCTGTGCTAACACAGAATAACTAGAAAGAACCAGGATTTGGATTACTGTACATGCAGCCATGTGGCAGCTTCCATGCAAATCTACCAAGCAAGATACTTTCTTACATACAAGTCCAACAGGAAGTTTCCGTAAACATGCACAGTATTTCACCCTCCATGAAAGGACGGTCCAGAGAACTAATCATGTGAGTTCTTCACCAGGGTACTCTATTGTGGCATTCCCATTCCACTAGAGCTTCTCAACAGGACAACAGCAAAAGTTCACCTGGCTGAGCACTTGGTGTGCTGCAGTGATTACAAAAGAGATCAAAATAAAACAAAACAAACAAACAAACAAAAAACTACTCCCCATGTAAGACCTGCTCCCTCTGCCTCAGCCAGCTCCCGAGATGCCCCAGGCTAAAAGTCCTACAAGAACTGAACAACTTAGTGTGACATATAGACTGAGGTACATACGGATGCCAGGTCTGTGTCCAAACAGACCAGCCCATGGCAGAGAGGAGGTTATAATGGGCGCCAAAAGCAAGAAAATAGCAAGAAAGGGAAGAAATGCCTAGAGATACCCTGAGCTGTCCACCTTCAAGGAGTGACCATGCCGATCCAGAAGAAACCTTCTCTGAACTGCACTTCACCTGCTGCTGCATCCCCACAGCTTGGGCAGCCCTGTGCCTAGACCGGCACGGAGCCAGCTCTGCATAGGTCACACTGGGCCATATGTCCTTCACATCGACTTTCAGGCCTGGGTCACAGCAGAGTTCGCTGCACAGGGAATGCTTTCAGTGCAGATAAAGGTCACAACTAATTGGCTTTTCTCTAAATCCTTGCCTGGGTGTTCCCGCTGAGCACTTGTGGGTGGTGCTGGTGCCTATTCACAAACAGCTTAGCTGGCTGACGGATGGCCACCGGGGACAGGAGGACAAACAGGCGCTGCCCACGGCCACGTACAGCAGCTCCTGCGGCAGAACGGGGCCCAGCACACACATACCTGTGATGCTGATTGCTAGGAGAGCTGGATCACCCGGCAACCTCAGTCCCACTCAACAGGAGAACAGGGGCTACAGATAAAGGCACGGGGGTGGGAGGGGTTGGCGCTGCCTGCAATGTGGGTGGGAGTGTTATTTCCCACCGAAAAGGGAATACAGCCCTTGGTTCCCGTTCTGAGGAATCCCAACAACTCTGCTGTGCCCCCAGGCATGCTCCAGGAACAGCCAGGGAAGCTGGCCAGGCTGACACATTACAGCAGAGCGGTGCCCTGCCCACCCACCACTCCACAGAACTCCCCTAAGCAAATGCAAGCCTTGCTTTTTACTCTAAAAAAAGGTGAGCCCTCTTTTTTGTGGAAGTCATATAGTTAAAATAAATGATGATCTGGTTCTGTTTTCACCTCAAATATGAGTTCTTTTCATGTTCAGGAAGACATTTAGCATCCCAAACAGTGCAACAAATTTGGAACTTGTAGGATGATGCATGACAGCAGGAAATGAAGAACTCCACTATCCAGCAAAGAAAAATAATCAGTTTTCACTGAAATACCGAAGTTAAATACATAGCACTGACTTTTCAAAATTTAGTTTTTCATTCAAATAAAAACCAAGAATTGGGAAATAGGAGGAAAACTAATGAGGTTTCTCTAATGAGGTGCCTTTGGGAGGTGGACTTTTTTTAAGCTAGTCCATAGCTTCCTATCAGTCACAAAGGCCAGCTGAGAGAATGCCTCAACAAACTACCCCAATGTCAATGAATGACCCATCATGCTGTATTTGCAGTATCTGCAATTTGTCTGAAGTACCACTTTTTGGAATTAAGTCATTACAGGAGATTATCAGTGCTGAATGTCTGCACAGAAAAGATGACAACTCTTAAAGATTCAGACCTCCAAATCCAAGTAGAAAGAATTGCAAACCTATTATTTTACAATGCCTCAGGCAGAAGCCTCAAAAACCTAAGGCTTGCAGTGGCTGGGATTGCCTGTTCTATTCTTTGCCTTAGCTAAGTATCTATCACAGCCTTTCTAACCCACTAACATACATATTTTCAGTCCAAATTATCACAAGCCTAACTTCAGGCATATTCACAGATACTCCAAAAGTCAAAATTGTACTTACACACTTAGATTCACGTGTGTCTTTCCTGCGATTGCGACAAACCTGAGGCGTCTAACGTAACCAGCTGATGTAACAGGAAGAAAAGCAAAGTTTCAATGTAGAACAGAGTCCTCCAGCTCTAGAGGAACGAACCTGTTTGGTGTCATCTGCTGAAAAACCCCCAAAGAAGAGAAAACCTGCATACACACAGCAGACAAAGCTAAATTTTCCCTGTGCCAAGCTGAAGACTTGTGACACATGACAAGCAATGGGCCCAAAGAAAGGCAGAAATCAGTCCATCCTCATTCATAGTAAGCCTGAACACTTATGCAGATCTTTCAAAGCATACCCACTGTGCATCAACAATGATGCTTCTCCACTCTTTTTTTTTGGTCTAAGGAGGAAAAAAAATAATGCTCCCAGCCCTACAGAGTAACAAGTTACCCCAGGGACACTGACTTCAGGAGTCACTGCCTGCAAGCTTGAGGTTCACTTTGCAGGGCCAGCTGAATCCCCTTCACACAGGGAGAATGACGATAATTCCCAGTTGCCTGTCAGGGCTGGCCAGCCAGACCAGAGTCTCACAGCTGATTCCAGGCACAGATGCCTGTAGAAAGTAACTGAGATGTCTTTCTGGCCCCCAGTGCCGTGTGTGCACACATATGAGCTGCAAGGGTCCATGGAGAGAACTGACACAGTGGCTTTGGTAGCGCCTAGCACACAATCCCTTTAAGCAGCTATAAGGCTAAAGTTGAAAGTTATGCAGTTCTCTATCACCAGAACATTAACATATGACTTTGTATCACTGATCAACATTAAGGAAGAGACAAACATGTCTGTATTATCTCTGCCCAAGACCAAAGTGAACATGTCAAGTACACAAGTAATCTAACAGCTTTTGTGGATTAGAACATCAGTTGTATCACCTCCAAAGTTGTTTGTGTCAACAGCAAAGTTGGAATGAAATTGCCACCTTTAAAGTGCTCAGTCTTCTTTAGCTGCATGTTCCAGCCAGTTAATTTTTTAACACACCACAATCCAACTGTTTCATTCTGATAACACCTAGGGCCACTAATTAAGGGCTTAGTTTGACTGGCAATGCACAGACTTGTTCCAGCCAGATGCTCCCTGCCCGAAGGAGCTTGCTTGCAAGCAAAGCTCAGAAAACAGACACCCACACTTTAGCCACTACATAAACAGCAAGGCCCAAAGAGTTAAAGAGAAACTTGGAAGAAACACCTCTGTGTGAGAAAACCCCTACCCCAAATTGTGGGGATGAATAAGACATCTGATTTGCAGAAAGCTCACGGAGTTGGTTAGAGAGAACTTCTAAGGGCTCAATACCAGTACTCCATCACAAACCCACATGCAAACCCAAGATATGCATTTTAAGAACTCCTTGATCAGCCTGACTTAATAATTCAGAAAGTGCTTCTCAGGGCTACAAGTCTAAAACCATGAAAGAAAACAATAAAAAACTATACTAGACTGTAATACTAGACAACTAACACACACACACACAAAAAATAAATCAGGCCTTGAGTTACAGGCCCCTCTCACTTTCCTGGTTTGAAGCATTTCACTACAATATGGGACACTCCCCTGATCTCACATTTTTCTCCTGTCTTAACTGTTCTAGAACAGACCTAGTTGCCAGCTGTTATCAAAGATGATCCCTAACCTGTAAAGTCAGATCCACTTCTGGCCAAAAAGCAGCCAAAACCACCAGACCATTGAACCAAGAGATAGACCAAGGACTGAGGCAGCAGGCAAAGCCCTCTCCTTTCTTGGATTTAGCCACAGAAGCTGAAGGTTGAAGAGCAGAACCTCTTAAGCTAACAGGCTATGCTATGAACTACAAGAGCTCAGGAGTGCACAAGCTGCCCCTGCTGCAGGGGCACAGGTATCCAAAGGAAAGACACCTAGGAAAACTTGACATCCACAAGTCCACAGGCTCTGATGAGATGCTTCCACGAATGTTGAGAAAGCTGGCAAATAGCATAGCTAGGCCATTCACGATTATCTTTGAAAGGTCATGGCAATCAGGAGAGGTGCCTGAGAACTGGAAAAAAGAAATTGCTATCCCAGTCTTCAAAACAGGCAAGAATCAGGAGTCAGGGAACTACCAGCCAGTCTGTCTCACCTTAATCCCTAGAAACGTGATGGAATGCCTCATTCTGGAGGACATGTCTATCCACACGGATGACAAGGAGTAGCCAGCATGAATTACCAATGTCATGCCGGACAAACCCAACTGCCTTCTACAAAGAAACAACTACCTGGCTGGGTAAAGGGAGAGCAGTGGATATTGTCTACACTGACTTCAGCAAGACTTTTAACACTGTCTCTCACGACATCCTCACAGGCAAACTCAGGAAGTGTGGACTGGATGAGTGAACACTGAGGTGGATTGAGAACCAGCTTATGGTCCTAATCGGTGGCACACAATCTGGCTGAAGGCCTGTCATTAGTGGTATCTCCCAAGGTTCAACACTGGGCCCAATACTGTTGAATGAAGGGGCAGATGCCAGCTCAGCAAGTTCACTGATGACAAAAGCTGGGAGAAGTGGCCTCAGAGAGCGGTGCAGCCCTTCAGAAGGACAGGTTGGAGAGATGGGCAGGGGTGAATTGTCTGAAATTCAACAAAGGTAAGTGCAGGGTCCGGCACCTGGGTAACGAACCCCATGGACCAGCACAGGCTCAGGTGCTGGAAAACAGCTCTTTGGAGAAGGACCTGGGGATCCTGGTGGATAACAAGCCATCCATGAGCCAGCAGTGTGTCCTCGGGCCAAGGAGGCCGATGGAATCCTGGGGTGCATTGAGGAAAGTGATCCTGCCCCTCTACTCTGCCCTGGTGAGGCAGTTCTGGAGTTCTGGGCTCTTCAGTACAAGAGAGACATGGAGCTCCTGAGTGGGTCCAGTGGAGGGGAACAAAGATGATTAAGGGACTGGAACATCTTTCCTGGCAGGAAAGACTGAGGGAGTTGGGCCTGGTCAATCTCAAAAAGAAGCAACTGAGAGGAAACCTCATCAATATATATAAATACCTAAAAAGAGGGTGCCAAGAAGATGAAGCCAGGCTCTTCTCAGTGGTGCTGAGCAATAGGACAAGGGGCAACAGGCAGGAACAGATGCACAGGAAGTTCCACCTGAACACAAGGAAGAACTTCTTTACTGTGCAGGCGACCAAGTCCAGAGCAGTTGAGGAGTCTCCCTCACTGGAGATTTTCAAGAACTGTCTGGACACAAGCCTGTGCCATGTGCTCTAGCATGACCCTGCTTGAGCAGGGAGTCTAGAACAGATGATCTACTGTGATTCCTTCCAACCTTACCTATTCTGGGGCTCTGTGAAGCAAGGTCAGCTATCTTCCAAGGTGAGGCACTCAAATTTAGCCCTATCACACTTGACAGCCCAGCCACCCTTATCAGAAACTGCTGGCTGAGCAGGATAACCCAAGAGCAGGTGAAGCGTCAGTCAGCCTCTCCCTTCCCCCCATGGTGACTTCTGGTGAAAAGGAAATAAAGGGACACTTTCTGAGAGACACTGTAACATCTCTTGAGTCAAATTCCTCTGAGCCCCAGTCGTCAACTGCCTAAAGACCAGCTATAGAATGGAAAAAGAGAAGTCCATTACATCAACACCCTAAGCTTGCATATTTTGTGGTTTCACTTACAGAAGGCCATGGCATCCTCTCAGCTTCTCCAAGTGGGGAAAGACTGGGAGGACCTATCACAGCCACACTAAACCAATTCAGGACACACCATACAAAAATGAAACCTTTATGGTGGGCAGAAATTTCATCCGGAAAAGATTCTCAAAGCTTGGATGCCAATCCAAGGTTGGTCAAATCTTCCACACTTGCAAAAATGAGTTGACAGTTTACCCAAGGACAGTCCCCTGGGACTTTGGCTAATTTCAATACAGTTGTAGGCTAGAAGCACAACAGCAGCTTGCTTTCCCTTGAATATGTGAACTTCCCAACAAGGTCATAAAGTGCTAAAGCGAATGGGCACTGAAGGAGAAGAGCAGCTAAGCACACTGTTATTAAAGTTCAGAAAGCACTTGGTTTGGGTGGTGAATGTAGATCAATTCTTACTCTATCCAAACTTGATGCTCGTTCTCCACTTACAGGGCTACAGACTTCTACAGACCTGATTCTGTGCTCTCACCTAACTTTTCACTAGGTTTCAATGACAGCACACCGTTCCTTTTAAATAATGCATGTACCATACAAGCCAGAATATGTACAGACCTGCACAGACACAGACCAAGGCCAAGAAGGCCGAACTCTGGTCAGTGCCTCACAGCCCCACATCATGAGGGCAGCAGAGCAAACTGGTACAGGACACTTGGCCTTGACACCGTGTCCTTGCACAGCACAGCCACCAGAAGCCTGCACACTGCTCACCCCCTGTGACACCTACCCACGGTCCATACCTGCAGGGTCCAACACCTAAGACAGAGCACTGCACACTCCATTAAGCCATTAGTATGCTGCTGCAAGGCTCAACCAAGACCAGGCAGCTGCACATGGTCCCCAAAGGCTTACAAAACAGATTTAAACCCAGAGTTTGCAAGTCTGGCTTTTTGCCCATACACATGTGTACCAGTCATTGTAGCATTCCCCACTGCAGGCTGCAAAGACCGCTCTCATGGGCTATGCATTAGCCTTGCAACCAAGGCACAGGGCAAGCTTAACTTTCTCCATTGAGCCTGCAAAAATGCAGACCACCTGTCTGCAGCACAAAACCTTGGCACTAACATAAACAAAATGGCTGCAGATGCCCACTCATGCACATTTTCCTGCATGCCTCCAAGCATCCTGAAGGCTTTATCTACCTCTGAGAGCTCCTTCCAAAGATTCTCACCGTTTCACAATCTGAGGCTCCAAGAAACAAACAATAATGCTAAAGGAAGAGATTGCAGACATAAGGCTCAGAAACAGTGTTAAAAAAACCTCACTGCCCCTGCAGATACTCTGCACTGAATCAATCCACTACAACCTAAATCATTGTCCCTATTATACTTCTAAAAATAAAGTCTAACTCTGCCTCTCCTGAGAGCCACAGAACATGCAATCCCTGGAGGAAGAAGTACAGCAAACTTTGTTAGAAACAGCGCTGATGTTTCATCAAAGTTGCCACCGGCCTGTCCAGAGTGACTGCGCAGAAGTGCAGCCACACGGCAATGAGCCTCTGTGTAACACATACAAAAGACTCCACTAGAGTCTGGTATACGGATCCCCAGCCCCCAACTCAGGCAGCGAGGGCTGCTACTTTTCCCAGATCCCTTCTTTTATTTGGGGCCAGGTGCTACACTCCCCACAGTCCTGGTGCCAATCCAGAGTAACTCTGCTGATTTCAGGGGGTATCCCTTGGTTCACAACAATTTTGCCAAATCAGGATCTGGTATTTTTTTCTCATTCGTCATGGCTCCATTTTTATCCCGTGGTATATGGCTCAAAAATTCCTCTTTATATTTGGCAGGAAGGGCTTAGACAGTTCTTACCCTGAATCTTTGGGCCTCAGTTTTATTTTAAACATTAAAAACGGATGTAAGAAGAATCTGGAAATCCATGGGTCAATGCAATGATCCAGCCTGCAAACTTCAGCTCAGATTCTGGCCTTCAGGACCAGAAGAGGAAGAAATGCAAATAACGAGCTGAAAGGCATTTTAGGTAAATCATGTTTGTACAGTACCTAGCACAGTGGGGTTCTAGCCTGGAGAGGGGTAGGAGGCTACAGATTGCACATGTACAAAGGCATCTAGGCAAATGCCTACACAGTTAAATGTGAATCCCATCAAAAGGAAAACATTGTAAAGAACAGACAGATGTATTAGTCTTCATACACCTTTCTGTATTATCTGAATTGTGCAGAGTAATTCTGAGTGCAAAGGAACGGGACTTTAAGTAACAGGAATACAGCCTAGGCCAGTTCCTCCAGAGCACACTGGCTGAGAGGAAACTGACCCAGCATAATAAACACTGCAAGTTTCCAAGGCACTCAAGGCCCTCTTAGCAGTTACCTGAAGGAGACAAAAAACAACCCAGACGAAACCGGCTTTTCTTACCTTTAGCTGGAAAGGCTGAATTTCGTTCAAACTCTGGTTCCTTAGCTTTTTGGTGAGGATCTTCAGCATGGTACAAGTCCGTTGAGCCAAGAAAGGGTTAAGCATACACACACGCACGCATCTGCATCTGCCGCGCCGCTGCCGCTACGCTCGGCGGAGCTGCGCGGAGCTCGCATCCAGCACCCCAGGTACACGGCGGCGGGGCTCGGCTCCGCACAGCCAGCTGTGCCCCCTTCCCCTCCGCCACCCTGTCCTGCAGCCCTCCGCAATGGGAGGCGAAGGGAATCCCTCTCCAAAGCCTATAGAAAAACTGAACACCAAACTTCCTCTGCCTTCCACCCCCTCCTCAGCTACGCTTCAGAAAGGAGGGAGGTACCAGCTGGCAGCGTGCTGCAGGGGACAAGAGACACTGGGCGCGGAGCGCTCACTGCGGGACGGCAGAGCTCCCCGGGCGAGGCGCCGGGCTCCGCTCATGGCAGCGCTCCCGCCCGGCCAGCCCCGGGCGGGCACCGGGCACCGCGCCCCGCCGCTGCCGCTGCCGCCGCCACCCCGGAGTCCCTCCGGCACCGCCGCCACGGGGAACTCGTAACAAGCGGCGCGGCAGCCGCGGCGCACATTGGCCCGACGGGGCGGGACGGGGCGGGACGGGGCGGGGACTCCGCTTAAAGGGTCACCGGCCCTTCCCGACCGCCGGCGGTCCTTGCGTCCCCGACCTGGGCGGGATCTGCTCGGGATGTAGCGGACTGGTAGCTGCCTCTGCGCTACCGCATCCTGGCTCGCAGCCCGCTCAGTCCAGGGATCCCGGAACGGGATGCCGTGACCTGTGTGTCCTGTCCTCCGACTCAGAGCACAGATCTATAGGGAGGGCTCGTGGGTGCAGTCTCGAGTCCCTTGAGCCACCCCGGGATTTTGCATGGGGCCTGCAGCAGCAGGGAAGCTCACCACCGCCTCTCCCCGCAGAAACGCAGGCATAGGGCCAGGCCAGCACCAGCTCCTGCTGCACCAGCTATCCTCGGGCACAAGCAAGGTGCCCCATCTCCATGGCCAGTCCTCCGGCACCTCCCTGGCAAAACAGTCAGGAAAGTTATCAGGGACCGACTGATAGGCTCCCAGGCACTTTGAACCCGCAGGAAGCCGCCGACACGTTTGCCAGCAGTAACAACAAAGGGCTTTCACCCACTGCCAACTCCGTGCCAGCCATGAACTCCCCGTGTCTAGGTGAAAGGTCCCTTTTGTCCATTACCAGTCCCTTGGGGCCAGCAGAGCCTTTTGTCCCAACCTTCCTCCTGGGACAAGCTAGGAAGCATTGCAGAGGTCTCTGCTTGTATACAAATTCCAGAGGAGCACAGGCTGGTTAACTACGGGTTCTCAGCCAGCAGGCCTGTAACAAGATAAGGAAAGAGCACTCCAAAAGTGCTGACTGTGGAAAAGAGAGAGCACATCTTTGCTGCAGGGGAAAGGGCCTCAGTTCAGCTCCACTTAGCGAAGTATTTTTTCCTTGGAGCAGTACAACAAGCACAGGATCTGAACCAGAAAACAAATTTTTTGCTTTTCAGATAGTGCCTTCTTAGAGGATGTCTGCAGTAGGAAACTGTCTCAACTATTAAACCATACTTGTTCTGTGAGTTCTGCATTCACCCTGTGGATATATTTTCACCTATTTTTCCCCCAGTTCACACCAAATTGAAATCACAATCCAACCTTATGATTTTAAGCTAGCACATATTGCTGTAGGTACTTCTGCTTTTCATATTGCATGAATTAAAAAAAAAAAGGGAATAGTGCACATGAGCAGATTGCTAGTCTGGCATCCTGTATCGAGCAGGAGGGAGTAAAATGCCAACTGAAACTAGAAATCCTCCATATAGATATGCAATAATAAATTTAATGCTAGATAAGAATTACTCCTGCAACCTTACCAATAAACAACGGATATCCCAAAGTCCAACAACAGAGACTCTCTTTATTTTTTTTTTTTCATGAAAGTGAAATTCTCCAAGCCATTATTCTTTCTTTATTTCAGCTCTGGAGACACTGGCTGTCCTTGTAATGGTCTGTAAAATATAGCCCATAAACCAGAGTCAGCTTAAACTACTGTGTATGATTGCTTTCCCATTCAGAGTCCAAGCACTGGGACAGGCACATGCCAGGGCCCGGTTGTTTATTTCCGAACAGATGAAGCTCAGAAAGTGAAGCAGAGAAGGGCAGAACCTGCCATCCCAAGGGTAATACATCACAGGCTCTGCTGAGCTCACCCCACCCCACTACACCGCAGGACAGCAGTGGGGACCACAGCCTGGTGGAAGGTTTGTGCCAGGCCTCCTAACCTGCTGCAGGGCCAGGCCTTCTCAGGGCAAGCAGCAAAAACAAGTGCTGATGAGACTTTTCTGGGGCACCTGCAAATTAAGAGAAACTAATACTACAAATCCTGCTTCTGCAACCTTTACCTACATGTGTTTCAACAAATACCTGCAGAGCAGCTGTTTCTTTCTTGCTTTGTGTTTCATATGACCAGAATAGCCAGGAACAGCAACTTTGGGTGATTGAATAGAGTTTCTATTGGAAATCTAATTATAGACACCTTCTCCTAGTGTTTTCTCCAACTCTGTATCCATGAGCATGTCTGTGTTCCAGCAGACTCAGCAGAAACTCACACCCTCAGGTTCCTCCCCAGCTAACCGTGCACCTCACACTGGTGAAGTACCATGGCCTCTCTCTCAATCCACAACTGCAATGCCAGGAGCAACTGACTGACAGATCATAATCTCTCCATCAATCCACGGCATCCAGCATCTCCTCTGAATGACACAGTGCTGCAACCAGCAACAAGCAATTTAGCAGACCTCCAGAGGAAAAGAAACCCTCAGAGAAAGCAGAGCTACAACCTACTGCTGCAACCCTTGTCTTAGGTGACCTGTGCCCTGAGGATGCTGATCCTAGGAGATGACAAGTCACACTGCTGTGTCTCATAGTGGAAAGAAAGCTTCCTGAGAGGTCTGGAGACATCGCTCCTCCACAAACAGGTTGCAGAACACTACTGAGTAACTTCTATCCAAGGATAGCAAAATATTTTCCAGGGCTAAGTAATAGTATTATTCCCAAAGAAAACCCCAAGTCAGAGAAGGTCACTTGACTTTCTGAAGGTCACTGAGAAAGGCTGTGGAAGATCCAAGAATAGAAGTGCTACCTCCTGGCCCCTAGCTGTATGCTCCCAGACTGTAATCTAGCCTGTTACTAGATCACACGGCTGGAGCTATGCAAAATTCAGTGGTTTCTGTTCCCAAGCATCTCATGTGATCACTCTGCCCTGTTTTTGGTTCCTGCGGGTTTCTCACCCCTGGAGTTTTGATCTGCCTGCTGGGTTCAAACCAAATCTCAAATCTCAAACCTAGTCCAAGTTTCCTCTGCTCACATGATAAAAGCTTGAAAAATGCATCACACAACATTTAGGGTAAACCCACATGCCTGCTCCAGCATTTCTTGAAGAGCTCTTTAAGTTCCTCATGGCCAGACCAGGAGCAGAAAGGAGGCAAGTGCCAAGATCCCCCTGCAAGAACACATGGCACTGAGGTGACAGGGAGAGGGCAGGGAATGTGAGCTGAGGCAAGGTACTGGTTCACTTCCACTTGTTCCTGCCCACTGTTGCCATGGGGAAGACATCCCTGGATGTCTGCTGTGCCACAACTTATTTTCCCTTGGAGACTTTCCTCTGTGGGAATCCTGACCAAACAGTGCAATGGGGAGACAGGCAGTACGGGTGAAGACAATGCAGTGAGGATTAGCTTAACGCACAAATTCCCTCCGGGCTGTGTTTCCTGTTGTGCTCGGAGGACAAGCTAATGCTTTCCGCAGTTTATCCTGCCCAAGGTGTACCACTGACACTGCCAGGTGCAAGAACAGGAATGTGTGTGGGTGCAGAAAGTCTCATTAGGCAGGCCTGGCCAAGCCTTCTCAAAAGGGAAGAGATGCTTTTTTCACCCTTTGAAGTCACCTGTGGATTTGCTCGCCCCTTGTTACACAGTGAAGCGCTTTTTGGTCTCCTTTTTCCACACAGTGTGCTGCATCTGTGCATACACTGGTCTGAACATCCCGAGGTTGGAGGCGGAAAAACCAGCCAGGGAAAAGGTTCAAGTGCCATCTATTGGGGTTCTCTCCTCATTACACCGAGGGAGACGAGGCTGAGCTGAAAAACTCCATCCATTCCCGCTTGCTTATGATAAACCCCAGCTGGGTGATGTCCACTGGATGTACTGCCAGTGCCAGCCACAGAAGGAGCATCTGCCAAGGAAAATGCTAAAAGAGGATAGGAGGGCAGGAGCAGGATGAAAGCTGAGCCTGGAACTTGCTTGCTTGGAGGAAGATGTGGACCCAAAGCCAGGCACATCTTGGACAGTGTCCAGATTCAAATACAGTCCAGTGTATGTAGATAAAAGCAGAAGAGAAGGACAAAAAAAAAAAGGATTATTCCCAGAACAGTGTGACTGACAAAATAAAGAGCACCAAGCTTTGTACCTAGCCAGACACCAATCACTTCTAGCAGGAATCACATGGCATTCCTCCTCCCAGTGCATGAACTGCTGAGCTGATGGGCTCCTCTGTGGGGTATTCTGCTTTTGCAGAAATGTCCCCAAGGTGTTAAAAGTCCTTTTCCTTGCCCAAGATGAAAAAAAGACGAAGAATCTTTGGTCTTCAGATTTTTTTATTATTGTTTAATGTACCTTATCTAGAACACTGTTCTCTCTGCCCTGCCAAGGTCTTCACAGCACGACAGTTCGAGGCGATCCCCGCCCTAGAGGCAGTGGTTATCTTTTATACTAAGAACTACGTATACTTTATTTACAATTATTTTCCAATACCTATCACCTATGTTAGACAGTGTGCATTCTCTCTAAACCAATCACCAGTGCCACCACCACAGCAGAATCATGGAGGAGATGAAGAAGAAGGAAGAAGCCTAAAAACCATGTGGTTCCTCCTTCACCCACCCCCATGNTCAAGGACAATTCTGAGTTCTCACACTCCTCCAGAAGGGATCATTGCTGACTTGGCCTCTGTGCAATGTCTGCCCTAACACAGGCCAAACTAAGCTGAGTCCCCAGCACACAAACCACAAATACCCCACAACCCAGCTGCAGGGGTGAAGCTGCAGCACCCACAAGGGCTCTCCAAGCTCTGACTGTGTGGTCTTTATACCAGGAGTATGGGACAGGCAGTTTGGAAAGACATCCCACACACGAAGGATAGCTTATAGCTTCACCAAAGCTATAAGCAACCAAAGGTGAGAACTGCCCACTGTCACCTTTAAAGGCCACAAACTGTCCCAGAACTGAGCCAGCTGCTGTCATGCAAACACTTTGGACATTCAGGGAGAATCAAGAAGGGCTGAGGGTAATGGCTATCTGTTCTCTTTTAGATATGTGTCCTTTAGACTCCTCTGAGCAATGAACTACCTAGGATGCATGTTTTGGCATATGCAGGTTTTGACCACTATAAAAGAGGAAAAGAAGGAAAAAGAAATTGAAGAGATGCTATTTGATGGTGAAACAGTGACTGTTCCAGCATAGGTCACGTGGCATACATAAGAAGAAGAGACAATCCTATCAACAGCACTACTGGGCAGCCCTATCTCTGTTATAATTCCCTTGCTGCCCATTCTCTCTCTGCAAATTGGTTGGGCCAATTGGAAAGTCAGCATATGGCTGATACAACGAGAACCTGAGAGAGCAGGCCATTTACACTGTGCTTCTCCTGATGGCACTGCAGGCATTCATTCCTCTGCAGGAGGGCCTGGGAGGGCCCCCTGACACCCACTCGGTAACAGGCTGCTGGGACACCACTCTCAGTTTAGCTTGGCCAGCCAGAACCTCCAGGGTGGCAGAGCAGCCTGGCTCCTCAGAAACACAAGCAAAGAGAAGCAATGATTTCTGCTTTGGATAGCTTCTTTCTAATCCCTGGAGAAGAGGAATTCTCTCATCTGACCTGCTTTCTTTCAAATACAGTGTCTGCAACTCACTCACATCTCTTCCTTTTCAAATGCCTTCTCGATAACCATCCTCAGCTGGGATCACACAGTGCTTCTGAGCCCTGCCATGTAACCAGGAGCAGTCAGTCCAAAGATGAAAGAAACATCCAGTCTACCCCCACAGAAAGAGCCTACCAGCTCATCAGCTGCCTCAGACTCAAGGTCTTTAGGTCAAAGACAAGAAACCTCAAACTATAATGCTTAGAAGGGCAGCAACAGAGAGAAAGGTCCTAGGGTCCTGCAAAAATGGGAAACTTTTAAAGCAAAAGTGCTAGGAAATGAGCACACACATTCTCTGAAGAGGAAGGGGAAAAATATTATTGTGGTTCCTGGTGTGATGGGGGGAAATTCCTTTCTGGAATTTCCTGGCTGCCCAGACAGCCTCTGGGCTTATCCCAAGTGTAAAAATAAAACACAGCTTTCAACATCAAAGAGGTTTCCCAGTTCCTCTAGTTGGGCACCCCATCTAGACAAGTATTTGTGAGCAGCTTCAGTGCTTCCAGGGGAAGTGAAAAAAGAGACGCTCCCAGGTTAGTATCACCAGGGAGAGGAAATCTAGGAGGAATTTTCAGGACGTGCAAGTTTGAACTTGATGCCTTAATGCAGGCACAAGGAGGTGCATGCATGAGGAGAGCAACAGCCAAGCCATACCCATGCTGTACCCTGGCTGGGCCATCCTAGGCAACTCCTGGCCACAGTGCCCCACTTTGAGCCTGGCCAGACCTCTCAGACTGCCATCAGGTGAGCAGAAAACACCAGCCAGCACTGGTGATGTTCCACAGAACTCCCATCTCCTCCCTGTACCTCATCTCCAGCTGGTGCCAGGCTTCAGTTCATCACTGGGCAGGGAAGACAGTTTTGGGTCTGCTGAAGTCAGCGTGTGAATGAGTGCTGCTGAGCGGCTCAGCATGGCAGGGAAGGCTGGGAGAGGAGCAGGAGCACGGCCTGAGGCCTCTGCAGGAGTGACAGCACAGCAGAACCCCAAGAGAAAGGCTTGCAGGTAAAATACATGGCCCTTAAAATAACTTCAGAACTGCAAATCACTGAGGATTTGTGGCCACAAACCAGCCACAACAAATGTAAGGGGTCCAAGCATCCAATAAAACTGCACTGTGAGGAACAGAAAAGGATAACTTGTCTTCACAAGCCTCTGCCTCAAAAGCTCAGATTACTAGACTGGCCAAGGAAGGAGGGGCCTTAGAAGATTTTGTAATGAGAATAAATCACAAGCATGCTATTTACTCCTTGCTTTCTAAACTCTGTGATTCTGTGCACGCTGCACCTGTACCTCCTCCCCAACTCTTCTAGAGGCCAAGACTGAACGATTAAACGTTTATCACTTTCCCACAGCTAAGGACAGTTATTTGCAAGCAATTCACCAGAAATTCCACTTAAAACAGCTCTTTAGGCTGTGTAAACAAGGATGAAAACAGCCTTGGGAGGGAGGAAATGAGATTTGGCATCAGAAACTGAGCTCTGCATGCAGTCACGCTAGCACTAAAAATGGTCCAAAAATGAAGGGGG
>VYXF01006360.1:26916-44562 GCA_013397295.1 Polioptila caerulea | reverse complement strand
GGGGGGGGGGGGGGGAGATAATATTCTCTAGGACTCATAACAGTAAGAATCAAAATTTCTGTCCTACAGGGTGCATTTTCATTTTCCAAATCCTTGGTCACGTTTCTTAATCTCTCTGAGCCTCACACTTTTCAATATAGCACCATCTTACCCACCTGCACAGTGGCTGGTGAATTCTGTTGAAGGTCATTATAAAGGCAGGCACTTTAATTACATGTTTAAAGTGACAATTGGGTCTTTTAATGATCGTGACCTGCAGGAAAACCAGACTGCCTATTAACTAGAGGTGGAGAACATTCCATTAATGAAGGCATGGAAGGCAGGACTGTGAAGTTCTTGTTCTCTTTCTTAAGGACAGATTATTCTGTACTTCTGCATAAGCCAATTGGTTTTTAACTGCCTTGGCTCCCCAAACTGCAAAATGGAGGAAAAGGCATATTGCACAGAAGCAACATGAGATTTATTTATTTATATAAATAACACTGTCAAGGTTCTTAGAAATTACCAGATAAAGTATATCACATAAGAACCAAGTAAATAGGGCAAATTGCTTTTATCGTGAAATAAGTAGGAAATATTTTTGTCTCTATGATGCTGAGAAATATAAGGACTGAACAAACTTTTCACATTGTGCTTTTCACTCTCTTGCTGAGCATTCTCTGCTAGGCAGAACTCAGAAGGACTCACATATTTTTGTCTTAGCACATCAGACATAACCCTGTGGAGAGTGAAATGCCAACAGAGAAACTAGAAGCTTTCTTGTACCATCAAAGACATAGAAGAAGGGGCAAGAAAAGATGGCAAACCACAAAGTTTGCCCAACAGAGAGGCCAAAACAGGGAAGAGAAGTATCAAAAGCAGCCACAGGCATCTGAGAGGAAAGCACAAGTGAGTGGGAGGAAGACAATGCAATAATACAAAAATAAAGCCCCTGGCCCATTTGGGCATGTTCAGATTAAAGGGCAGGGGCAAGCCTGACTGACAACTATCTTGGAGCTCTTCCCCAGGCAGCAAGGCATTGGGTGGTTTTTGTATATAATAAAAAAGCTTTAGGCATTTCTGTTCATGCCAGCTCCCTTTATTGAGCTGGCATCTTCCCCCAGGATGGCTTTCCCCAGCAGCCTTACCTGAACCCTTAAGGCAAGTGCTGCTATTTCTCTGCCCACAACAGCAGTGAGAGACAACATCCACCACATGCACCTTCTCCCACCATTGCCTGCCCCACTAGACCTACCCAGATTTCTCTGATTTTGGCCATTCTGAGAACAAGAGTCACAGTGTTTAGTCACATCTCAGGTGGTCTCTCTACCCCCACTGACCTAACACGTGAGAACCATTAAGTGATGCTGGCCAGCTGCACTGTATCCTCACAAAAGAGGTCTCCAGGAGCCAGCTCTGTACACAGTACCTGTAGTGGTGCAAACTGGAAAGGCAACTAGGAAATCTCCCTTCTATCTGTAACTGCAGCAAAGATACACACATGGGAATACTCTGGCATCCTTTTTCAATGGCTTTTAAAACATTCAGTTCTTTCTCTGCAGTTCAGAGTCCTCTGCATCCCTGTAGCATGGCACACACAATGTAGGTGGATTCAAAGCCCCTACCCCTGTCTAAAACTTTTCCACAAGAAGTTATCCTCATAGCCCCACTCATCATCCCTAAGTAAATTCTGCTCCAGTTTTGGTACCTTCCATGCCTTTCTGGAACCTCAGGACTCCTCCTTGTCTGAGAAGACCTCACAGTTTAAGAACAGTCCTGTACTTTGCCTTTTCTCTGCTGTATTTGTGAGCTATGGAGAACTGGACTAGTGGAAGCCCCTGGACTCCACACTTGATGGTTGGGAGAAGCAGAGCAACCCAGAAAACACGAGAAAAGCTGACAGCACTTCAGGCTTTTTAATGCCTCCAGGTAGCTGGGGTGTGATCTGACCCCATCCAGCTTTAAGACTCTCCAGCCAAACTGCCCACTATTCTTCATTGAGATGCACGAGGCAGAAAGGACACAGCCTGGTTTCTCCCAGATGCTCACCAGGTTGATGGCAGAGTACCTTTGGTGTAAAATGATGGGAAAAGCCTGAGTATCAGAGCTGTTGTTTCTCCTGGCTCAAAGATTCACTAGGGAAAACTGGTCCCTTTGCTTTCCTAGATCTGAGAAGCTTAGTTTGACTCCAGAGAGATTAAAGGTGCTGAAATGGGAGGGAGGGAAGGTTCCTACTCTTAACAAAGGGCTGGTTGCAAATCTGGGGAAGGAGTATACTCCATCATTAAGATAGCTACGTTCCCTCTGGGAAGCCTTTGACCTGGAGTAAGGATCTGAGTTCAATGTCATTCTTCAGGCAGTAATTAAGCAGAAGGCTGGTGGAGGAAGCAATCTCTTCAATCTCTCTCTCTCTCTCCTGCCGCTGTCTCCTTCTTGCACATCTTGCACCATGAAACAGAAGTCTTTACCAGTGCACAGCCCTTATCTATTGCCAAGTGTTGGGAAAGCTGTGACTTCAGGAACTGTTAAGAAAAGGTCACTGAACTGCTAAAATCTGACAGCATTCCCATCACATCCAAAGCACAGCAGCCAGTTTGCTCTCTGCACCTCCTTCCCTAGCTATAATAAAGTGGGCAGCCCAGCAGTTAATGCTGGCAACTCAGAGTAATTGAATTTGCACAGGGCCCATTTCCAGCCCTGCTATTGTGCAAGTCTGGGAAAGGCACCAATTCTCCCTGTGCTCTCTCCCCCGCCCCCCGAGTGAAACAAAGCACCCATCAAGCAGCAGGCTTGCTTGTCTGAATGAATTAATAGCTGTAGAACAACCTGAGTTCTACACAGGTCCGTCAAAGCCATTATCAGGACTGACGCTGCCTTTCACCCCCTTGTTCAGAAAAATGAGGCACACAGAGGCTACATTAGGTAAACGCAGAATGACCCAGCCTCAAGGAGAAATTTGACATCGCACAGATACCAAACAGTAACATTTATCTGTCAGGACTTACATAGACTTGACTTGAACCAGGCAATCTGGAGTTTGTAGCCATCCTCTTAGCTCCTAAGGCCTGGAGCCTTAAAGGATTTAAGCACCTAAATAACATCAGCGGCCTGAAACCTAAATACCTTTGAAGAGCAGGGCCTCAGGATTAGCCTGCTAACCAGAAGAGTCTAACTTTATGCCACTGGGAGCACCAGCCCTGATGTTTCACCTGATACTTGCAAAGAGGCAATTGAGGATTGCAAACCCACCTTGTTAATTAAAGCAGGGTAGTATCTTGCCTCTTAATAGGGAGATATAATCAATGTTAATCTTCTGGGTGTGCTACTAAATATCCAAAGGGGATGTTTGTTTTGCAATTTCCCTCTTCCTTAATGGCAGGCAATGGTAGGCTTTTCCCTGCCCTGCACAATCAGCCACCCTGCAAATCACAGCTATAAATATTTTGGCTTGTTTAATAGCTGTAGCATTTCAGCATCTTTCACCTCGAGCTTCCCCTCAGCCATTATTTGTTGGTTCTTCATGGCAGAGTTTTTGAGCTGATGTCCTCCTGTTAAGCTACACATGCTGTGAGCTCTGTGTAGGCTTTTCCTCGTGCTCTGGATTCCAAGCTGATCCATACCATGTACCTGAAGGAGCAGTAGCAAAGGAGAGCAAGCTCCTGCCTTGGGCAACTCAGAGGACGTACAAGTCATTTGCCTGAACCACCAGGGACTGCAGAGATGTCCAACTCTGACTGAGGAAGATGCATTGGAAGAGGAGGCAGGGTAGACTGGAAAAGCAAATAGGGAAGGAAGGGGCTAGGATGGGTAGTCAGGAGAAGGACAAGGGCAAACAAGGCAGGGGAAAGCTGAAGCAAGAAGGGCAGTGGGGGAGAGGCAGGATGTTTAGGAAGAAACAAGATTTGAAATGAAGGAGTAGGATGAGTGGCAGAGTGGCCATGGCCTAGAGTCAAACATGAAGTTTAGCTGAGAAGCCAGTGTATATGGAAGAGTGGAGATCATGTGGACAAAGGCAGTTGTGGCTATGGATGGAAAATCCAGTCATTGATATACTTAGATTCCTGCCAGCCAAGTCCTAGCTATGGAAGCAGTTTTGGAGTTGTTAGAAAGTGGCCTTAGCAAGGGCAAAAAAATTCATCTGCTTTTATAATGGGGCTTGAGAAACCTCAGATACTATGTCTGGGGAGGACATCTAATGTGACTGGAGAGGATGAAACGTTGCGACCTGGAGACTTCTCCTACCCTGAAACGTTGTAACCTGGAGATTTCTCCTTTCCCTAATGCTTGGGAGACTTGAGGATAGTTTGTGAGTAAACAGCAGCAGAAGGTGCCATTAGTATTTCTGGAGAAAGAAGAGTACAATGGGTATGCAGACAATATGGATGGATTGAAGAAAAAGCAAAGCTGATACTGTTGTTCCTGGCCTCTTGGACAACCAAAGCTGCCCTAGATGAAGGCAGCTTTGCTGGCACTACAGCAAATGCCATTTCAATTTCTGACATGTCACTAATGGAAAAAGATCTAACATGTATTTGTTCAATGTCACTAAAAATACTCCAGCTGATGTGGGGTAAAGAGGATAGGGCTGATCAGTGGGGGAGAGTGGAGAGGACCTGCAGTTTTGTAAAGACTGAAATGTGATGCTTCCAAGTGGGATTTGGAAAGACTCTCTCCCAGTAACTGCTAAGTCTCCTCTGCCATGAAAACCTGCTGTCAAGTGTCATGTCAAATCAAGGGGACTATAGGCAGAGACTGAGAGAGATCCTTTCCCTAAGAGCAGCCCAATGGATAGAAAGTAATTGCACTGCTCTATCATTGCCTGAACTTGACAGGTTCTCACTGAGAACAAAATACCCTTTCCCTGGTAATGAAGGAAAGGTTTAATCCCATTTCACTCCAGGTGACTATGTTCACTACAGTGAGGCCCTTTGCCTCTGTTAGCACTCAAGTGTTAGCCATGAGTGGTCTTCTGGCAGGTTTTAATCTATTTCACAAAGTCTGTAGGAAGTGTGGGGCAGTAGGTCAGCTAAGAGAGCACCTGGGTGCATCATTTTCTTCCCCCTGCTCCTGCGTGTTGCAAAGCAGGTCACTGGCTCCTGTCTTGTGCTTATCCCTTGTCCCTGCATGGGGAGGCTTGGGTCTGCAGCTAGGGGTGGCAGAGGATGCAGATGGATCCCCCAAGATGGATGCAGCTTTGGTGTACAGACTGTGCGGGCTGTACAGATCTGCCCCTGCTTCCACACTGTGTGACATGGGAGGTAAGCAATACACCATGGCTCCCTGCCCTCCCTTGGTAAGCCTGCCCTGCCTTCTGCCAAAACAACTGACAGGATTTAATGCTCCTTGGACCGAGGGTGACCATGAAGTCCTGACTCCTCCAACCCAAATGGGCCTTGGGTCAGTAAATCACAAAACAATAGGAGGCTTTTTCACTCACAGTATGCAGCTCTGTCCCTATGCTTGCTAGAGATGGGCTCACACAAAATGCTAAGATTCAAGCCTCCATGAGCACCAAGGGAATTCAGATCCAGATTAGACAGTGCTTGGATGCTTTGGTGATTGGCACCTTAGAAATTACATAGATAGACAGAACACAGTGGAAATAGATGGGACTTTGCAGCTTTGGCTCTTCTCTGCTAGTTATAATTATTTAAGATGATGTTTCACATCACATTCGAGCTCCTGTGCAGATAGCAGCAGCAGAGAACAAGAGATCTCTGCCACCTAGGAGAGGATTATGTGGATATGACAATGTTCAAACCCACTGGGCTCTGCCACGCTGCATTATTTAAGCCCAGTAACCAAATTTAGTAACCAGCCCCTGAGGCGCTGAGAGAAAAACACAGCTTCCAGAGCTCCTTCTCTGCAGTCCTGTTGGCTTCCTCCCTTAAAGGAGCCACTGGCTTTTCTCTTCCTCTTTCAGCCCCACCAGCCAGGCCTGACCTCCCACATTATTCCCACAGGAGCTATGGAGTCCCTTGCACAGGGGTAACACAGGACCCAGGTACCCTTGGGAGCCCAGGGCAGAGGTACTTGCACGGGGAAAATGAGCCATCCCAGCTCCAGGCCTTCAGGATGCAGGGCACAGAGGTTTCATCTGTCCAGTGAGGTGTGAGCCCAGGTACAGACAGGACAACCCTACAGTCAATGCTCAGCCTGTCTGGACCACTGGCTGCTTCCCAGCTGTAGTTCTGTATTCGATATCTGTGTGTACTCAGGCTGCTAGTGCTGCCCACTCTGCCCAGAACTGGCTCTCACCGCTTTGGGGGCTTTGCAGCTCCATCTAAATCTGTGCATAAGCAAGCTTGCTGGCAAAGTGTGTGGGCAGAAGCAATTCTGGACATACAAAAAGGCTCAGACTTGTGCTTGGGTGAAGACCTCTCCTTGCCTCCCTTGCCCACCAAGTGCTGCAGATGATGGGAAGAGGTGAGCACCGCTCTAACTCTCACCAGCTCTAGCCTCCCTTCAACAGCAGAGCTTTGTCACTGCTCCACAATGTCACAATGTCAAACAATGGCACTTGTTAATCAATTTTCAAAAGGATTAAAGCCAAGGGAGACTGGGAGGATTGGGCAGACCTTCTGGCAGTATCTCGGACTGTAGGTCAACTGTCTTGTGTTCAGTGAGCAGGTACTATGCCACAGCAGGCCCTTGACTGCCCAATTAGATGGGAGTGCCCCAGTCCATGCATGTGGCCAAGCTCTCTGGAGCAATCTAAGGGAAGGAGAGGTTGAACAGAGTAAATATTTAACCAGTGCTGTGTCAAATGCAAACACACGTCCACTGTGGTGTTTGTCATCACAGGGCCCTGATCTTGTAGACACGCTTGAGGCAACACAGCTTAACTCCCCATTGACTCTAACAGAGCTGGCTTGAGAGATGCAGAATTTACCTTGGCATGTGAAGAGTTCATTTCAGTAAAACCCAAGCTCGGCCTTGGGGAGCCATGAGATAGTGCTGAGACCTGCTGGTACTGTAGGTGACTCCCACCACCATGGCTATTAACTGCAAGGCGTATCCTCTCCGCTGCAGCAATCGGACGCCACTGCCTCTTAAAACTGTCTGCTGTCTCTTAGATCCCTCCCTGGCCTTCTGCCCAGAGCCCCAGAGGCAGAGTCGGAGACTGGTGTTTACAAACAGTCTTTTAAATCGTGTGTGGAATGAGAACAAGGAGCAAGCCCAGCTGAATAGCCCTGGGAGGAGCAGATCTCCCCAGAGCTTGCACGGAATGTCTTCCAGAGCCACCTTTCGACCCATAGAAGAAAGCTCTTTGCCCAGTTTGGTCTGAGCTGCAAGGACAGGGAACTATGGCAGTAGCAAGGGGCTCTCCAGGCAGTCAGGGCTACTGCCAGATGCCTCTCCTCTGAGCTGGGCCTCTCAGGTTGCTACCATGCCAGGGACCATACAGCAAGGCTGATCATACAGGCCAGCTCTGCAAGGAAAGGAAGATTTTGGGATTGTATGGATGGCAACAGCTAGTCCACAGAACATGAAATCTCTGCCATTTAGTGCCATTCCCAGACGCCAAATTGTGGGTATTCAGGATTGTTGGGGCTTTTTTATTTCTGTGGTGGTGTTGTTGTTTATGCAATTCTCAGCCTGACCAAACTCAAAAATGGGTTATTTATCACATTCCTAGAATGCCATAACGCATATGGCACCAGTGCCTGCCTCTAAGCTGCCCCTACCCCATAGCCATTTTATCTGTAAACCACAAGCTCTTTCCCAGTATTCCCATTGTTCAAGTGACCACCAGAGCCTATACCAGCACTGGCCTCTGGCGGATGGTCTCGGCAAGCAGGCGACACCCAGCATACACTGAATTCTTCTCCCTCTGTGAGCCCCTGTGCCCAGTCAGCTCTTCCCTCCACCACAGAGACCCCCAACAAGATGCTGTGAGTCTGTGCCAGCAAGGATGGCAGTACTGGCTGTCATGTGAACATCAGTTCTTTGAGAGCTGTCCTCACCCAACACAGGACACCAGATGCTGGCTGGCTCCTGCTGCGCAGTGCTGCGTGTGACACCCAAGAGCAGGGTTATTTTCTGTAAAGCCAATTTATTTGAGTCCTTTTTTGAGGTCCTTTTTCTCCCCCTCTCAAGGGGAAAACTCTCCAGCAGTGCTGTTGTGGGAGAAGTTATTCTGCCAGAACTTTTAAAACAGTTGCCCATGGGGACACAGTATGCTGGAAAAACAGTCATTTAATTCTGGTGTGATCACTTCAATTCTCGAGCCTTGCATTTTCCCTCCCTCCCTCCCATCCACTGGAAATTAGCTTGCTTGATTCAGTTTCAAGCTCTTTGCAGCATGGATGAGAGGGCCGTGGTGTGGCCTGTGAGAGGAGAGCTGCCCTGTGCTCCTCGCTGCTTCAAACCAGTGACAAAGTGTGCAAAGCCAGAGTGTGGTCTGCTCTTGGGAAGGGAGGTGACTCCCCAGCCTTTTCTGCAGACCCACATGGAAACACAACTGTGCAAATAAAAATAACAGTTCTGGTGAGAGCACAGCAAAGACTTTCGGTGGCTGTGACTAACATTAAACCACTTGACAAAGCACTTCTCACTCTCACTCTCTGCCTTTGCTACTCTCCAGGAACCTCAGGAGAGGCATAACTGGAATATCTGTCTGAGAAAGGGGAGGACAAAGAACATGTAGATGCCCAGCCTGGGATTTCCTACAGCTACTGCTTGTACCAGGCAGACCAGAGCCACGTGCAGCAGCTCCAAAAGCAACTCACAGGAAGGGAAAGGCGTGAGGTTGTTTGTGTGAAATGTATACATCAGGACTGGCTGAGGGCAGCCCAGAACTCTGTTTCCCTGGCAGTAGAAGCAAGGCCTGGGGTTTTGCCAGCAGCCTGCTCTTATGCTAGCAGGATTTGTCTGCAGCAGCAAACATCCAGTCAGAGGAGATTTTCAGGATGGGTTGCATGGCAGGGAGGGAAGGGGCGAGTGGGTATAGAAGAGGATAAACCTGAAATGTTCGTCAGTTGTGGCACAGAAGCAGCCTCAGATTTCCTCCTAGGGCTCAAACTTACCTCGGCAGAGCTCTTATCTGTGCTCAGCCACGCTCGCACACAGGGGAAGAGCCACCGCTGCCTGGTGCACCAGGCCCTTCCTGGGACTGCAGGCTCCATTCTTTCTCTGCCCTAGACTGACGCAGTTACAGCCTTCCTGAGGGCTCAGGTGGTGGCAGCTGAAAGCCACAGCAGACACGTGGATGCAGCAGATCCAGACAGACAGAAGTTGTGCTCTGGCACAGGCGAGATGAGACAGTTGCCGGTGGGGGAAACTACTCAGGGGTTAGAAATCTGCTGATTGCCTTTACACAGAAGCAGGCTCAGGAGAGACAACCCTTGTTGAGTAGTTGAGCTCTGTCCTGTCTCCTCCATGCCAGAAAGCACGTGCCACTGGTGTACAACCCTTCTTTGGATGGCTAAGCTGGCCATGGCCCATCATCAGCTGCTGAGCAGCAGCCTTCCTTCCCAGCCAGGTATCCTCTCAACAATGCCAAACTCCCTGAGAAGGAGGGAGCAGGGGAATAGCACTCTTAAAGCAGTCTGCCCTGTAAATCATGACCTCAATATTGTTTGCATTTAAATCCAAAAGCAGGAAGAAGATCATCCTCTTCATATTTTTTGTGGGCAGTCAATAACTAACCTCTGGGACCCGGCTGCTTACGAGAGAGAAAATTTCTGAAAGACAGCAATAAAGAGGACGTGGGTGCAGGGGGAGGAGGAAGGCGGGGAGGGGGAGAGGAGGGATACGTATGTCACAGCTTACCTCAGAGCCAGAATTAGAAGCTGGGTAAAAAAAATAAAATCACAGCAGGAAATAATGTGTGGCTTAAAATAGCAACATCAAATGGGAGCGAGAATGGGGAGTGGGTGGCATTTGAGGTTGCTGCTCTGTTCCTCCCTCAATGGCAGGGTGATTAATATGTCTACGCTACTTGTATTTATGTAACAAAGGGCACTAAAGGCCAATTCTGCATTTTCACCAACACTGCAGGGGAGTCTGAATCTTTTCTTCTCCCCATAGCATTAAAAGGGAGGATCTGCACTTGTGCTTCCTGCCTCAGAAACCAAAAAAAAAACAGTCTTAAAAAAAATCCATGCTTTAGCTGTGCACACACAGTTACACTTCCACAGCTTGGCATGGTGGCACAGAGACCTTTAAGGCTTTGAAGGCATTCCTGCTGTCTTTCATGGCTCCCCACAGAAAAAGCCTGTTCCCAGAGAACACCTGTGAACCTGTTTGGGTTGTCTCTGGCTGGAGGCTGCGCTGTAATAGCAGGCAAGGTACCACTGCATGTTACTACACATTTTCGTGCTCGTTCTGTGTATTTGCAGTGAATCATAGATCTCTGAGATGGGTCATCCATTTCCTTGCCAGCACAGGATTGTTCCCAGCCATGTACTTAAAACCCTCACGTTTCTCTTGGGAGACAGTGATTCAAACTGATCACTCTTCTTTTCACTGCATTAAAGACTTGAAAGCACTCATGTGTTTTGATAAGAAAGGGATGTTGTTCTTGGGTGCATCAATAACTGTTCAACCCACCACGTCACTGTTCACTGATGAGTGGCTGCTGGATGTATCACACTTGTTTGTTGGACTTCTCTGGACTAATAGGCAATGCAGAGGCCTGCATGGAACTTGCAGTGAAAAGTAGGAAAGCATCCCAAGGGGTCCAGGAGGCTTTGGCCTCAGCTGGCCACATTCAGCACCTCCTACTCATCTGAAAGGTCATGTGCTGCCAGAATTTCCCCTTCTCAGTGTCTGGACCCCTCAGAGAGCAAAGGCAAGAGCAAAGACCTTCCTTCCTCTCCACACACACACAAGCCTCCCACTGCTCCCATCACTACTATCAAAATGCCTGCTTTCAAGTATCTGTACGTGCAAATAGCTTAAGACCAAGTTTATAGTGTGATAAAAACCTGCTGCACGGGCCTGATCCTGATATTCCCTGACATCAGCAAATATCTTTGACATAAGTTGGGCCATGCTGCTGTCAGAGGAAGGAGAATCTGGCCCAGATCTAATGCAAATCTTCCCACAGGCAAGCAGAGCAGCACGATTTGTTTAAACATGGCATGCTGGTTGCTGCAGACAGAGATCACTCCCAGCAACTCTATCAACATGAATAATATCCTGCTAGTTAAATCCAGCCATGGTAAATATCTCCACCATGTTATCCCTCCAAGCAAATATAGTACCTGTATGGAAGAAATTCCTCAGAATGTTTCCTGTCTGGAGCTGAAGCTTGCCAGCTACTGAATTTCCTGTGAGGCTACAGTTGGGAATGCAAAGCAAAGAAGCTAAGAAGAAAATGAGATGATACATATTTGGACCTGCTTTACACAGATCCTCCTAAGCAAGCACATTTCCCACTCCCCCACCCCGAAATTATATAAAAATGAAGCACTTGGATTTTAAAATATGGGCTAGGTTATTTTTCATTAGGCATTCTTATTTTTACCCCACTGTCTCCCTCTCTACTCATTTTTTTCCAGCTGCAATTCTGTGACTTACACATCCTGAAAACGAAAGAGGTTGTTTTTGCCAATAGCAAAGTGCTATGCATCCTTTCAACCATCTGGAAATGGATTTTTTATTCTTCCCCTCTCCCAACCACACACACACGTGCGTGCACATAACCGAGTCTTTGTCTCTTGGAATCATTTCCCACACCAAAGCTGATGGCCATGAAAGGAATTCAATAAAAAAGTTCCACAGGCATTAAGAGGCCAAGAGAGAATAAACAGGGTGACTTCCTGGGCACTTGCTCTCATCCAAACTGCCACCTCATGAGGAAGTGATGAATGCAATGGAGCATATGGCTCAGTTGTTAGAGATTAGGAAAGGTTGTCTCCATTTAGGCTCTTGCAGTTTTGTCCTGGTTCTGCTACAAATCTCCTTTGTAACTTAGAGCAAGTTGCCTACCTGCTTAGCGCCTCAGCCCCCCCTAGGTGAAAATAGGGATACACTTTCTAACTCCGTGTGATGATCAGTGTGTTCGTAACATGAGCTGATCTCCAGAGATGAAAGAAGTAATCTAAAGTGAAAATTGCCATGATAACTCTGTGCTGAGCCTAATAGAGTCAAGCAGGACACTTTGGGAGCCAGAAACTAGACTTGATCATCCCTTGCCCAGGGGCAAATATTAAGTGAGCCATGTCACTATGCTATCCAGATGACTGCAGGTCTGCAGGAGGAAGCAAAGAAGAGCCAGAGCCACACTGACTGGTACAAACATGCTTATAGTGTCCAGCTGAGAATGAGTAACAGCTGCTTGCTCATCATCCTGATTTCTGTCACTACTAGTGTTTCTGAATGCTGAAGTGTCCCAATGCTGTGACTCAGGGCTGTGAGTCATGGGGCTGTATGTCTCCACCGCATGGAATCACTCACTTGCTCTCTGATGAGATTGCAGAAATCACAGATCATCTTGGGTCTCTTACAGTGGTAAGTCTTAAAAATATAGACAGATATTTACAAACACATCCAGAACAAAGTCATTCTGCCTCAAATACTGTCTACAGGGGATTTGTAGTAAAGCTCAGTTTCACATACACATCCCACCCAATAAATCTAGGGAAAGTATAAGTCTTTTTTTCCTTCTGTGGACATTGAATTCCTGTATCTCCAAAGCTCTAGCAAATCTGGGCTAAACAGGATGCAGCGCAGGTAGCACTCAACCTTTTGCTTCCTCTGCTTTTGCCAGTCACATTTTTAGACCTGAAATTCTGACATTGTGGTGACACAATGCTTTTTGACATTGTATCTGCCTGTCCAGGCTCTCCAGCATTCCTGGTAGGGAAGCTTTGATCCAATGGCATTCTCCTAACCTCAGTGCTCGGCACTAGTTGCACACAGGGCTGCAGTTGGAGCCCTCTCTGAGCTGGCTGTCAAGACCTCAGAGAAGACACCAGAAACCCCTGAGGTATCATCAGATCTGTGTTGACCACGTACAATGCAGCGGACAACTCTCTCATCTACAGACTGCCACACCAACCAGCTGCACATTCCAGAGCTCACCTCCAGTTTCTATAAAGTCTGTGTTGATACAGGTGCAGCTGAAACGGCCACCACTTCCTCATGAGATGAGGGAGCAGGGGCTCACCTCAGCGCTGACCTCACCGGCTGGGAACCCCCTGCGCTGTCCACCCGTACAGCACCTAATCAGAGAAGCAGAGTCCCAGCACTGACAAGAGTGGGATTGCTGATACTCCTCGAGTGGCAGCACAGTTTTTGTTGGCAAAAGAGTGTTTCTGTTGGCATATGCCTCTTCCCAGAATTGATTAAGTCATGCCTGTTTTTGCAAAAATCTCTGCAGCAAGGTGTTTTACTGGTGTAAAGATGTGTAAAGAAACACTCTGTTTGCTCACAGCCAGTCTGAATCCTTCCCACAAAAGCAGATAAAAGAATATATTGGCAACCTCCCCAAATGGGCTTCTGTGTGCTGGGACAGGGTGAGTGCACTTATATGTCTGAACTAATGCAGACAACCAACAAGAGCCATACTAGGAAAGCAAACACAATGCTCTGAGCACAGGGACTCCCAAGTGATAGGAAGTGACTTCAGCACACCAATTCCTCTATTCCCGTAACTCTCTGTGGGTTTGCCAATAATCCTTATCGTCCTTGCTGAGAAAAGAGAGCTTTGCTAACTGATTACATCCTTGTTTCCTTACTGTGGTCAGTCAGTTGCTGCATGCCAGAAACAGCTGGTCTGATTGATAGATAAGCACACGTCTTGATGGATCTGTCTGCTCTAACCACATCCATCCCTGCAGCTACACGACAGGCAGTTCTAAAAAGGAGTGAAACAACACACAGCAGTTTTGTTAACAGTACTAGTTTTCTAGAAACACTCATCCAGGGAATATTGACTTTTCCCATGTTTCCTACAAAATATTGCAGATCTCTGTGAAGGGAGCCAGGATGTTCCCAACCCTCCCCATCAGCCCCTCAAATCAGGACATCCCACAGGCCAACAACCCCTGCAGCCACGGCAGTTCAAGGGCTGGACCAAGAAGGTGCAGGCCTCAAGACCCCAAGTTATCAGGTGCCCTGAGATACCATCTCTAAACGAGGATCTGTGCCCTGCAGACATGGGGTCAGGTCTAACACCACCACCTGAAACTAGCCAAGAAATGTGCAAGACTGGGCTCTTTGAGGACAAGCATGAATGCATATGGAAGCAAACCCCGTTTTGATTAAAGCTCTCTGCACCTTGAGTTCAGCATTTTTGAATAGCCTGAATGCATTCTTCAAGTGCAATAGCACAGTTAAGTAATAAAATGCCTCAGGATCACCTCTACTCCAAGCACACTGCCCTCTTTTAAGCAGCACATCATGACAAAAGTCATCTCAGGCCAAATTTCTCTTCAGTTTGAGTCACAGGAGTGTCATCAGAGATGGAGTTAGCTGGGTTTGTTAAGTGAGTAGAAGATGGCCAATTTTATTTTGGCTTTTGTTTTTTGGGTTTTTTTTTCTGTTATAGTTCTTGGAATCTGGTTTGTAGAAGTGGCCCTTCCCTCGCTGTGAGCTCACGATTTGAGGTGGGCAGAAATGTTCAAATAGCATCTTCTTTGACCCCTCTGATACTGAGATGCTTGATGTTGCTTTTTTTGTAAGTTTCTGAGAAGCTCCCACAAGCCTCTGTGCCCCTCATCTCCTGAACTGCATCTGCAGCATCCAACAACAGTCCCTCTGGAGGGCAGCGTGCCTCTCACAGTGACGACACCACACTCTTAATTTGTTCCAGCCTGTTTCACACTGACATTTTAGCACTGACGTCATCAGCTGCTGAAATTTCATTGCTGCTGCTAAGAATAACAGCCCTCTTCATCCCCCACCTCACACCAAATAATTATTTTAATACTCTTGGGATCTAGGCTTATCTTTTCTGACACAAATCAGGTTCTGGTGATTAAAAGAAGTAGTAAGAGCAAAGCATTGCAGATGCTTTTATGTTCCGTCAGCCTAGGACAGAAAAAAAAAAAAAAGTGTATTGCTAGGTTGTAGGAGTGCTATAAAAAATGAACAGGAGAAGTTCAGACTGATTTGTTTTAAAGCTTGTTTGTCAGACAGTACTAGGCATTGTGAATTGCTTAAATAGCCTAGGCTACGGTCAGCCCCAGAAGCCCCTTACAATGCCCCTTCCAAATTCTCGAAGGCTTTGTACCTTGAATATTTGCTTATACTGGTGAGTGTGTGCATAAAGTACTGCCAAATCAGAATTTCCCATTGACTTTGGGGCCTGAACCAAATCCCATTGATTTCTGTGGGAGGATTTCTATTAACTTGAACGGGCATTGAATCAAACCTAAATTGGCAGTGCTCTGCACCCATTTGGCACAGTGTAGTTCTCTGCATAAGGTAGAGAATCAGGTCCAAAGACACACAGAAATGCTTTAATTAGGAGTGTTATTGAGGACAGCAAGCTTTTCCATCATTAAGCAGATAAACTGAATTTGTTCTATACTTTTAATAGCAAAGAGTCAGATTTTCAAAGACACTTGGTCTAAAGATGAAGCTGAATGCTTACAGGATTTCCAAGAAATGTTTTAAGGCAAATCGATGCCAAGAAGCCTTTCAAATCAACAGGTCTCTACACTTATTTATACACTTTCAGAAATCCTAGGAGCTACCAATTGGCCTTTCTTGTAGTCTTATAAATCTAATCAGAAGTTATGAGATGACCATTACCTGCCGCCAGCAGCCAGGTCTCTTCAGCAGTTCCTGGTCAGGCCTGGGCCCTCACAGGCACAGTGAGCAGCAGCTGCAGTAACTGCACCAAATATTGCCTACAGGTACCTGCTCCCACTGCCCTCCCATTCCTCACAGAAGGAGAATGGCACCTCTGTCAGGCACAGCAAGTCATCCACGGTCCCTTCTGGGCAGGGGTGACAAAAGCCTCTAAAAACCAGACTCATAGAGGCCTTGGAAATGTTATTTTCAAGCCCTGCTGGGGTAGTCCGTGGCTAGCACCTGAACCTAGACAGACCAACATCCGGTCAAGGAGAAAACTCTCACAACTGCTTTGTTACTGCTTCCCCATCAACTCTGAGGCCCAGCATCATTTCCTGTTGCTGCTGACCCTCTCAGGCACCTTCCTTTACTTCTTGATCTTTAGCAACTGCTGCCTTCATTATCTCAGCATCTCCCTTTGCTGCAGAATAAGGAAAGTTTTAGGAGCTGGCATATCTGATGGATCCTTTGGTTACTCAGCTGGAGTTATTTTGTCTGGCTATTATTTTAATTTGGACTCGAGTGTTTGGCGTAGTCTTTTTCTGGAAAGTACAGGGAGATTGATCATAACACATGAGAGAAATGCTGGAGGCTGCAAGAGAGAGATTGGGTGAGCAGCATTCTCACACTTAAAAGCCTTCCCATGAAATACTGCCAGGAAAGAGACCCGAAAAATGTTGATGCTAGAGAGGAAAGTAAAGAGAAAGTGAAAGTGGTGACAAAGCCGAGCCTCGAACACGAAGCACAGAAGCTGGGAATGTCTGCTCCGACCCCTGGCAGCCATTCTTGCTGGGCCTGAATGGGTCAGCAAGGTCACATGCCGACGGGCTGACAGGAGCATATCTGCGAGCTGACGTGCCTCTTCCGCCAGACGTCAGGATGGGCTTGGCCGGCAGCCTGAGGGATGGCTGCGGACACCTGATTTCCTCAGCCCCCGTGCTAACCTCTTCCTCTCTTCCTCCCCATGACTAATTTCCCTCCATCTCCTCCCATGCACACCCCCAGATCCTCACCCCGAGCATTTTTATGCACAAAAGACACTTGTTAAATTACACCAACTGCTACTGGGATAAGTACCAGGTAAAGAGATAGGAATGTACTGGGGAACGTGGCTCCTACAAACCAAGGAAACAAGAGAAAAATTTCTGCCCTGCATTGGCAGGTACATAAGCAAGTCTCAAACCATCTCCTTCTGATAAGAGCCCTGCTTCTGAGTCGGGGTGCTCTTAAAAAAACACATTTAAGTTGTTAAAGACGTTGCTCACTACAAACAGTAAATACGCTCATGTCTGTCTGGGGAGTCAGTGGGCCAGGGCAAACCTGAGCTGGTTCAGCTCCAAGTGGGTAAGCCATGACTTGGAGCCATGCACTGAAAGCAAAGCTGTGCCCAAGCAGCATTCCTGCGTGTAAGTGGGAATGGTGCTGCACCTCCATGTACTTTTCGCTTTCTTTTGCTGACATCTACAAAAGTGCTCCCAGTTTCGGGCTGTGGCTCTGGTTCTGTTCTGTACCACTTTTACTGTGATGCTGCTCCACTGAGTACCAGCTTTGAGTCTAAGCTTCCCCAGGGCAGTCAAGAGGGGGAATGGGCCTACAGGGGTTTTTGTTGCTTACACCAAAAAGAATTATCTAATTAAAAATCATTGGAAACCACATGCATTTGCAGAAATGGCTCTGCTTCAGAGGAATCTCTCGAGGCAAATAAGTGAGTAATTCTTCAAGGGTTTATGAAAATAGCCTGTAGAGTTACACTCACTGGGATAAAATTACAAGTGTTTTCAATCCTCATACTTCGGGGCATAAGTTGATCCACAGCTGGGGGCCAGGGAGGAATTTCCTCCCAGAGGATATTATTGTTCTGAGATGTATCTCATGGGAGATTCACATCCTCCAGAGTATCTGGCATTAGCCACTGGA
>VYXF01006360.1:0-26889 GCA_013397295.1 Polioptila caerulea | reverse complement strand
ACACCCGTAAAAAAAAAAAAAAAAAAAAAAAAAAAAAAAAAAAAAAAAAAAGAACGGAGCCCGTGCCCTGGTCTCCTCGCAGCACACCTCGGGGCCCGGGCCGCCCCGCGGTTGCACAAGCTGCCCCGGGCGATGTTGTAAGGGTCCCCGGCGCTCCGGGAAGGGCGCGGGCCGGCCCCGCTCCTTCTGGGAAGCGCCGTGACTCACCCGCCGGGCCGGGCCCGCGCCGCCCCGCCCCTCCGCGGGCACAGCCAATCAGCGACCGCTGATTTGCATGGGCGCCCGGGGGCCTCTGGGAGAGCGGCGGGGGCTGCCGCGGCCCCTCTGCCGCCACCGCCGCGCCCTCTGCTCCCAGCGGGCCGCGACCGCTCTGGGAAACGGCGGAGGGGCCGTGCCCGGGGGAAACCGCCGCTCACCGTTACCGAGGGGTAAAGGAGCTGACGGGATTGATATATAATGTCAGCAGGGCGGTGGAAATTGCCCGGATGACCCTCAGTGGTCTGGGGTGCAGGCTTCAAACCTGTAGCTGTCTAGCGACAGAGTGGTTCAATTCCACCTTTCGGGCGGGACCCCGCGGACAGTGCTCCTGCGCCGCCGATCCCTTTTGTCCCGGGACTAGCCCGAGCGTCCCCCGGGACAAAAAGCAGCGCTGCCGCGCTACCCCGAAGTGTCACCGCGCAAAGAGCGCGTTTTCACTCCTTCTTCTTCCACCTAATTCCCACGGCGCTGGACTGCCGAATTGACGGTGTGCCAGGCACAGCCGAAGAACAATTCAGGTTTTAATTGGATTTTTCTGCTAAGCAGATCTTTGTTAAACTGTGTCACATGTCCTACAAGAACAGAAAAGAAGTAAATAACAGAAGTCATTCTCTAGATCTGCTCCATATTGACGATAACCCATCTCCCACCCACGCTCCAACAAAGATGCTTCATTTCAGCAGTAGGCACGGGTGCTAATAATGTCACCCAGCCCTACGAAAAATAAAGGTTAGCGTCAAGCTAAAAAACATATTCTTCAAGCAGAAGGCATTTATTTTGTGATATCCTGTTGCAACAAGTCACCAGTCGATGATTTGTGGAGCCTCTAGTTAGGACGAGACCCCAGCCATCCCCACAGCAGGGGACAGTGAGGATTAGAAGGACATTTTCACATAATCTCCCGGCCCCCCAAGCAGGAAGGGCGATTCTGCGTGGTGAATTACAGAATACTGAGTAAATTATCAGGCCTCGAGTGTTCCTGGTTTCATTCTGAGGGGTGCAGTGCCATCCAGAGTTAAGCAGGTAAGCACCCCTGAGGATCTAGGCCAAATGACTGTACTTCCTCTGCATGGAATGAGTCAGTGCAGCTGAAGGCCTGGGAGGAAAAGGGAAGGGCACTGGGAGCCCTGAGACCACTGCTGATGGCTGCTACTGCTTCGAGCCTGCAGACCCCTGAGCCAATTGGGGAGGAGCAGCCTTAATGCCAGCAAGGCATGTTGCTCCAGGCAAACACAGTCCTGTTATGGGAAATCTGGGGGGAAGAGCCCCTCTGAAGCTCCCACAGTGCGTGCCAACTTCTCTGTGGCTTTGCAGATGTGTTTGCGTGCACAGCTGGGAGCACCCCGAGTCCCAGATGGCCATCTCTGTGCTCCACACGGCTCTGCCTGCCAGCCAGCCTGCCCTGCCCATAATGAACTTTCTATGTGGAATTTCTCTGCGGCCTCAGAAATTGGTAACTGCTCTGCAGTCTGGCTGGGGGCTTGTTTTGGGGGTGAGGGGGAGAGTTGGAAAGGCCTTTGCCCAGTAGTGGGCAGCTGAGAATGTTAGCGCTCTATGTCAGTTACCAAGCAGAACATAATACGGCTCTTTCATGTGGTGTTTATAACTGAACATGCTGTTTTGTGTCAGCCTGATTTTTTTTTTCCTTCCAAGAAGTAGTTTTGGATTAAATTATGACAATTACATTCTTATATTCACACACACACACCCCCGCCAGCCCCCACCCTTGCCCTGCGTGCACACAAACACAAACGGGAATTATGTGCTCTGAGCGTGATTTGAACTATACAGCCTGGGATCTGTGCCTGGCATTGAATTCACTTTTTTCCCTCCACAACAAAAAGGCCACATCTACTCTGCACTCTTTCATTGCCTTAGGAAAAAGTAGGATGGTCAGATTGCTGGTGTGGGTGATTTGTCTCTCAGGGAGCTGATGGGCATGAGACTTTCAGGCATGAGACTTTCAGGCACAACAGAGGAGGCTGGGGAGCCTTGCTTGGGGAGCTTGTGGTAAGCAGCACAGGGACCTGGCTTTGTGAAATCCCCTGTGAATCCCTACTCCAAGCTGCTTACACACTCCCAGTCTGGCTCCTGCACCTGGGCAGTGCCTCGCCTGGTGGGTAACGCAGGCACACGGCAGGGAGCAGTCCTGGATCCTGCCTTTGTGTGCTGTGCCCTGCAGGGCTGCACCTCTGAAAGCAGGGAATGAATGCGGGTGTTCATTAGGACAAGGGACATGGCAAGGCTGCTCTTGCAGCCTTCAGCTGACACAGTGGGTGGGACAAGGCCTTAGGAAACAGGGCACCCTATATTTCAGTGCTGTTTTTTAAATACTGGTTGGAGGAAAACACCAGTGTGGCGACCCATGTAGATGATGTGTCCTTAGGAGGGACATTTTGTACAATGCCATCCATGTCTTGTCTGAGTCAGCTTTGTTTGGAGTCACTATTAGTCAGGCAAATCTTCCAGTGTTTGAACCTGAATATCACTTTCTTCCCTGACAAAGGGCCAAATTAAGAGGAGCCAAAGCCCTCACCGCTGGTTTGAAGGCAATCCAGGGGTTACTCAGAGCCAAAATGCACGAGCGCCTGTCTCCTTAGTCAAACGTAATCTGCCTCCTGTTGTTTTCCCCATGGAGTCACAGCACGGTGAGGAGGATGTGCTGGTGACAGATGGCTGACGCGACTTGCTAAGTGTATGGGTGACTGGGCTGTGACTCAGCAAGTGTTTGGTTACAGGAGACTGGGAGCATGTGCTTTTGCACTGGTAACAGTGGTCCTAGCTGGATCTCCTGGGAGGATCAGGCATGGGCTGTCGTGTGAAGCCTGTGACTGCCATCTTCCATGGGAGAAAAGCAGGCACATGTGACCTATTAGAACAGAAAGTCAGGCTCCTAAATTACTGTTTACACTTGCAATGGATAATCTGTCTGAGTGTATATAAATATATGACCTGCTGGTGGTGCTTAGATGTTCTACTGCCCTTCAGAAAGGAAACATCCTGGCCTAGAAAAATCACCATCTTGCTCAGAGGGAGTAGGACTTGGAATTGCAGTTGAGTCACTAGAGGGGGACAAAGACCTAGCCTGGGTATGCATCCATTTACCACTTCCCCCCAACTGCAGCTGTGGGAGATACCTTGGAGAAGCAGCTGCAGAGATGAACCTGGTCCTTCTCAGGTCTGAAAGTACCCAATTGCAGGAAGAGTTTTCCAGAGGCTGAGCATGCAGGTGGGGACCAGCAATGCTTTGTGGAAATTAGGCCACTCCTTTTCCCCCAGAAGCACGATGGCACATGTATGTGCATGAATAGGTTAGCAGCCTTTATGTTGGCTCTTCCAGCATTCCTCCCTACATAGAGCCAGTTGGTCCACAGATGGCCTGGGGTTTCAAAGGCTAAATTCCAGGCATGGGAAACGGCAAGACAGTGCCACAATGACAGTGTCCTGGGCAGAGGACACAGGCATTCACGTGTGGTTACAGGCACATGCCATTTTTCTCCCTTCTCCTCTGTTGTGAATGTAGGAGAGCTGAATTCTCAGGTCTGGATAGGTGCCAGGTGTTATTGTTGTCTTTGTGAGTTAAAGACGTCATGGAAATATCGGAGGACTTGAGCAGAGTGTACCTGTGTGCATGCCACACGTGCACAGAGAGCCCAAGTGGCTGTGGCAAACAACAGGGCACTGCTTGCAAGTGACATATTGACCTGGAGTGCTTCAAAGCTATCCCACACACTGTCCTGGGGAAACGGAGACCGTACTGACTCACACGAATGGATCGTGATAGGCAGCCCTCAGCCCAGCCAGGCTATGTGTGGAACCAAGACACTCCTGTTTTCTCCCCTCCAGCATACTTCCCTGACCAAATCCAGGACTGAGCCATTTGGCTCTGACTGGAGCTGGTCAGAACATGTTTTTCTTGTCTTCTCTTTTCCCCTCCTTCGCCCCTTGGAAAATGTTGGCATTTCAGCAAAGGGCTGAAAACCCAAACCCTGAATATTTTCCATTGGAAAACGCTGGGGGAAAGGGAGAGGAATAATCCCCAAACTGCCAACAATCAAATCTCTTGCTTTTAAGGCTTTTGGGTTTCTGCAAGGGAGGCAAATTTGGAGGTCAGTGAACACTTTTTATGAAAATAACTGTTCTCTCAAAACCAAATTTTTCACTAGAAGTGTTCCAACTGGCATAATTTTCACTGGTGACGGTTTGGACACTCTCTACATCTAATTTTGGAAAGGACCTGAAGAAAATTTAATTCATTTTATTGGGTTATAAGGCACAAATGACACTCCCACAGCACAATTGATATTGAGAATTTGTGTTCTCAGTATCATTAGACTATACCCTGGTAGTCTTTCTTTTAAAGAGTGCTGTTCACATGAACATCTCAAGCAAGTTTGGAACCTGCTCTCTGGAAACACTAAGCTCCCAGAGCTCCAGCTGACTTGCCTCAGACCTCAGAGCACATTTCCTGAAAGGAACCTACCTTTCACAAGGTCACATCAAAGGCTGCAAAGGAAGCAATACGCACTGAAAGGCGTGTTATCTCTAACTATCCCTTGAGTAACTGATAGCGCAGAACACTTACAAAGCGTTTTGTTCTGATGTCTTCAGCTGATTTACATTTCTGTCTGAATTGTAATGTAGACCTGGAACATGTTTCATCTTGGTTTTGCATATTTTTCTGCTTTCCTGTAAGTTAAAAATAAAAAAGAAAAAGGACAATGTTAGCAAAACAGAACACACATATTTGTAGGAGATGAATTATGCCCTAAAACCTTCACCAAATGTGGCTAATAGCAGGTTAGAGTTTATAAAAGGAAAGATCTTAAAATGGGCACACACTGGTCATAAATAAATTGAGGCTGCAGACTTGCAGAAACTTCCAAAACAACAGCAGAGTGAAGTTCAGGATAACCTCCAATGAAAAGCAATGGGAATAAAAAGCTCAACTGTTTGAAGTCAGATCTTTATCAGTTGTGGGTTATCATGACAGCAAAGGAATAGATTCGATCACACAGACAACCCTTTTAATTTGTCATGCCCCTTGCCTCATTATTTTCCATGCTGAAGCTTCTCAGTTACTATTTGCATTCTCTCTGGTATGATTTAGCAATTACACTGCTGCATTTCATTCTGATTTAGTACAGCTCCCTGTCTCCTGTCACTCCCAGGTTTTTCAGAACTAACCACCTGTGTTTGAACTCAGTCAGCACCAAAAAAGGGGCATAATTGACTTCATCAAATCCCTGGGTTTTATTTTTTTTCAGTTTAGGAACATTGTCATTGTAATTGTTAAAGCAGAGGGTTTAGAAAGATAATGATGTAAAATCTGTTTTAGACCTCACCGTTGTTGGTTGGGGAGAACTAAATTGCATGTTGATAAAAGGAACAGGTACTGAACGTCTCTGATAACTTAGTGACAAGAAATACGGAGGACCTGCGTTGGTGCTGTACATACTTTGTCATAATTTTTCAAGTAAGCAACTTTTCACTTACAGAACATTACTCTCAAATTGATAAAGTCAAAAGATCAAGAGTTTTAACCCCTGACCTTGGAAACACAACCACATACAAGAAGCCATGGCAGAATCCTGAGGAAGTGCCATCTGGAGCTGCAGAGCTGTAACTAGCCATTGGAAAGCCACACACACGTAGCTGAGATTAGCTATGAGCTGTCTGTGCTCCCATCAGTACTACAGGGGCAGATGCAGAAACAAGGAGATCCCAAGTAAGAAGATAAAGAGTCAAATGAATCACCCTGTCACTGTGTGAAATGTAATGACTGGGAGAGCAAACAGATTAAGCCAGGGCTTATGACTGTTAACATTCACAGAAACATGTTCCACAAATTCAGCTTTCAGAGAAAAATTGGATTCTAGCTTCCTTCTGGTAATTTAAAGAGGCAACAATCTGTTCATATGACCTTCAGATCAGGCTGGCACAGGGACTGAATCCTACAATAAAAACTGAAGAATAGTCTTTTGGGGCAGAGCAATGGTCCTCATCATCCAGCACTCTGCTCCCAATGAGGGCAAGGTCCAGGGAGCACACACACCTGGACAACATTTCTCTCTCACATCTGTTTTCTCAGCATTCACCTTTGTCAGATTGGGGTGTTAGATTACACATTTTGCCTTTTCATTTTAGTGTCATTTTATGGACCTGTTGCCTGCAAATTTGTCTAATCCCATTTAGAGCCCATTGATGCTCTGTGCCTCTGCAGCCTTCTGGGCCAGCAACTTCCAGGAGTTCTCCACCTAATGTGATGTAATTTCTTTAAATTGTTTTAAACTCATCTCCTACTGGTTTCATTGAGTACTCCCCGTTCTGCTGTTGATGGATTTGGCTACTAATGGCTCTGCATTCATCTCAGCCATCCTGATTTAATGAATCCAGTCCTTAGCCACCAGAAAAAATAGGGAAGCACTGCAATACTGGTTGCTCAGCTCACTTCAGTCCCCGACACTTGCTGACCTGCCCAGAGTGGTTTTATGCCTGGAGCACTCTGTTACCAAACTCAGAGGAGAAAAGTGATGGCAAAGCAAATGGAGTGCAACTTCCTCCCGGGGCTGTGCTCCCCCCGCAGCTGCTCACCGGTGACACAACAGGTCCCCTTCGCGGTTCAGAGCTGGATGCTGATGGTCCCATCCTTCTCCTGGGGCTCTGCAGTTCCGGGCCCAGCAGGGGGCTGCAAAGCAGCAAGCAGGATTTCAGGGAGGGTAGGCTGGCAGCCCTGGCGGGGGTGTTCGGGGCATCTTCCAAAGTGGCTTTAATTAATGAGCACATGTGCAGCGAGGAGAGTTACAGCATCCCACTCAAATTGTTGACTTGGAGCCGCTTCTGGAGACAGCCGTATTCTGCTCATTAGGAAAGAGCTTTTTTGCAATGCCCTTGGATTGGACAGCTCTTGGATTGCACCACAAGATCAAGTCCACGTACGGGCTGCCTGCCTTTCGGCTGCCAGCTCCAAGAGGGTTGTTTTTCTTGTCTTCTCATTCTCAAGGAGTGCTCAGCCAGATGGCCTGTTTTCGAATGCACTGTGCGTTGGTTGGATGTGTGTTTGGAGAGTCTGCCAGCTTCATGAGAAGGAAGAAAGAGCAAAAGAAAGGGAAAAAAGCACCATTTGGTATCTATCTCTGGGACCCAGCCAGAGTTGAGGCTCTGTTTGAAGAAGGGGGGAGTCTTAAGAAGGAAACTCTAGACAAAATTGAAAGCTGGAAAAACTTTCAAGCTTGACAGACTGGGAGACTGAAGTTCTGTACAACATCCATCCACTACCTGGCTCCATTGCAAACGTGTAGCAGACTTCCTCAAAAACAACAGTAAGAGCAAGCACAAGCACCAAGTGTCTGTCTTCCTGCTCTCCCAGCGTACCTCACCTGTGGGCTGGGATGTGGAGAGGTGACCCAGCCAGCTGCCCACCAAGGCTGGGTGATGCTGCCTGTGGGTTTCGGAGATTTTGCTCTCCATTCATCCAAACCAGAAATTACAGCATGCAGCCTGAACACATCAGCTCAGGAAGAGGAGCTGCAATGGAGTAGTACAAAATACCCATCACCGTGGCCCAACACTTGAAGAAGTTAGCTTTAGTTAGTTAATTAAGCCAGGCCAATGTCGTTTCATCGCACCCCCTGATGTTCATTTCCCAGAAACACCTTCTTGGTTTCATGCAGCAAATAAATACAGGCCAAACCAGAGCAACGGCTTTTTCCAGCACTCATTGGCAAATAATTTGAACCTGACAAGAAAAATCTGTTGTTGAAGGAAAGGGGGAAGTTTTGAAGTTTGGGTGGATTGTGCTTGGCTTTGTTTTCTTAACTAGATGTCATGTTGTGGTAACCACATATTGTTCCAAGCAGCAGGAGGAGGTCTTGCTGAGCAGAGCTGCAGAAAGCCACATTTGTAGCCATCCCCGCTGGCTGACATGCCACTGTGTCTTATAAGCAGACTTGCCTGCTCGCTTACTGAAACCATGGCACAAAGAAGATGGTTGCAGGAGCACGTGTGTCTGTGCAGGTGAGCGTGGCAGCTGGAAACCTCACTTCTCTGCTCATTGCACCAAATTATTTTCATTGAAGCGATCAGAATTCATGGGTCCTGGGTGGGCAGTGTGACCCTGGCAACACCGGCTGGGCTCTGTGCTGCAGACACTCTGCCAACAGCCCGGGCAAAAGGGGCTCTTCTCACTCCTGCTGTGGGACACATCTCGGGCCAAGCCTGCTGGTGTCTACAGCGTGTCAAAGCCCCTGTGGCTTCTCAGGAGTTCCTGGCTGTCACTACTCCAGGTCCAAGAGGTACTTCACAGCAGTTGCAAGGGCAGCATTTGCAGGCCCCACCATGTAAAGAGCAGGACCTTTCCCCACACACAGGGAAACATCCTCAGCTGTTGGTAAAACAATGTCCCTGACCTAGAGGTGCAGATGCCATCCTGGAAAGGAAGGAGGTTTAGCTGGTTCAAGACAGTGATTACATCACACAAGTACATTCTTGCATGGGTAGGAAGGCTGCACAAAGAGATTGCCTCCCTTCCTACTCCAACAGGACTCAATTTTGGTAAATAACCCTGGCATAAAAAAACAAGCTGCGGTACCTACATTCACAGTTAAGATCATCACAAGAGAATGGATTTTCTGTGTGCCAGAAAACAAGGTGCAAAAGTCTAACAGCAAATTCAACCATTCTCTGCAGGGCTTTAGAGGGCTTGTTGCACCACTCTGGCAATTGCCTGATTGTCACCAATGCTGTGTTATGAAGCTGATAAAGGAATTGCACAGAAAATTCAGGGGACTAGGAGTCACTGAATTGGGCTTTACCACAGTTAGGCTAGTTGGCTAGTTATTGCACCTCTTGGCAAGTGGAAATAATGATTACCACAACATTCACATGAGTACTGTTGGAAGGAGGTAGCTCCCAAACAAAGGTCATCAGTGCACTTTGGGTGGGAGATCAGCCAGAAAAAACATCCAGCTCTCTGTTCACCCAAGCTGCACTGGCTGTGCCAGACACAAACAGCAGCCTCTGCATTTTTCACAAATGGCAGTTTTCCCCTGCTTTGTTTCATTGCTCTAGTGCTGCCTGACTCGTGGACATGTGCATCCCCAGCACACTGCCCAACATGGCATGAGACAGGCTGGTCTGAAAAAACAATTCCCTGTAAGTTATATGACCTAGCATTGTCCAAGGAGGGGAAGCTAAAAGAATTGCCCAAACATGGGATTTTGGAAATTTGTCTACTGTGCAGAGGGTTGAGGCTTGCCTTTTGGCACCAGTCCTGGCTGCTCTGCCACCAGCCTTTGTGTATAACTTTTTAAGCCACTCAGTATCTGGATGGGAGATCTCCAACAGAGGAGCCAGAGGTTCAGAAAGTCTTGTCTCCAGCTAGGGATGGGTCAGTACGTGCCTCAGCATGGCATAGGTAACATTGCACTGTCCATTATGAACAAGAGTCTTCAGTGTGGCTGCACTCGAGTTCCCCAGCACCCACTGAGGTACTGCAGAGGATGGCTCTAATTTTGCATCTGAGCAGCTCAAGGCAACATCCTCCTTCAAGAGCTCCAAGTTTTCATAGGGAGTGAACTTCCCAACCCAGTTAAAAAGTGGGCACATCTCCCCTTCCTCCATGGATGACCCCACTCTGCACCCAGAAGCTCTCAGAGCATATTCTTAACTTCATTAAGAGCAACAAATTTCTAGCAAGAAGAGATGATGATGAGCACAAACAGCTTCCCTTTCTCAGCTGTGGGGGAAAACTCCCTGTGCTATAACTCCAAACGGCAGGAGGTGAGATGATGGACACAGGACAGAGCTGAACATCCATAGCAAGGACGTGATGATTGAAGCTGAAGATCTGGTTTAAAGCTTAGATATACACAGAGTGGACAGTTCCTGAGATCCATGCTGCTTAGGTTGACACAGGCATGGAGTATATGGAGTCAATCCTGTTCTCATAGAGTGTCTCACTCACATCCATTCTCTCATTCCATGAGCTTCCCATGGTTTTATTGGTGGTCCATATCTTCTGTATGCCATATGTTTAACATTACTGGGGAATGCAGAGGTTAAAAAGATTGGAACTCCTTTGGGAGTTACAGGAAGGAAAAGCTTTAGAGAATGACTTATGGTTAGAAGTAGCTCATGATTCAAGTGCACAGACCCATTTGACTCATAACTGGAGCTGGATGCAAAGACAAGGATGGTTGCTTTAAAAATTCCCAGTCAAAGGTAAAAGAGAAAATCATAAGGTGGAAAACAACAGAGCACATATTTAAAAAGTTGAATTCTAAGACACAAATTCAATTCACTGCCATGCTGACTAACTTTTAAACTATGACTACACAGTAGTTCTCAAGCCTGTTTTCAAAAAGGGACTGCACATGCACACACATACAGGTAAATATAATATATGCAGCTCTTATTCATATGTGCTTTCTTGGCAGGCATCTTACCATGAATTTAGCAAGGCTTTAGGCTGTCTACCACAACATTCTTGTATTCAAGTTTGGATGTTATGGTCTGGGTGGGTGGACTAACAGACAGTAAAATACTGGTTTAGATGGTCAGACTTGGAGAGGAGCAAATAGATGTCATGGCCTACTTGGAGGCTGGTAACAAGCTGGGTACTGTAGGGGTCTGTTGTGGGCCCTGTCCTGTTTAAACTTCTTTAGCAGTTGTCTAGATGAGATGATGGAGTGCTTGCTCATCGAGTTTGGAGACAACATCAAAGTATTAGAGGGCAGTTGACATGCTTGAGTGCAGAGCTGTAATTCAGAGGGCCCAGGACAGGCTGGAGCAATGGGCTGAGAGGGACACTATGAAATTCAACAAGGATAAATGCAAAACCCTGCACTTGGGAAGGAAGAGCCCTGCAGCAGTACAGGCTAGGACTGACAGGCAGAGGAGCAGCTCTCCAGAAAAGGATTTGGGTATCCAGGCAGAGAGAAAGCTGGGCATGAGCCAGGAATGTGCCTTGGCAGCAAAAGAAGCCAAAGGCTGACCAGCCTGGAGGGTGACAGATGGGTTTATCCAGCTTCCCTAGGTACTCGGATGGCACTGGAATACCAGACCCAGTGTTGGATCCCCAGTGCAAGAAAAACATGGACACACTTGAGCAAGTTCAGCAGACACCACCAAGAGGTTTGAGGGCAAGAGCTCTTTGAGAAGAAGCTGAGGGAACTGGGCTTGTTTAGCCTCAGAAGAGATGGCTTTGTAGGAGACAACCAGCAGCCTGACAGCTTCTACTAGGAAATTATCGAGAAGATGGAGCCAGGCTTTTCTCCTTAGGGTGTGGTGGGAGGATGAGAAATAATGGACCTTAACTAAAATGGAAGATGTTTAGGCTGGATTTATTTTTTTTCACCATAAGATATGGTGAAATACTGCCCAAAGAGCTTGTACAGCCACCATCCTTGAAGACTTTCAGTACCCAACTGTCGAAAATCCTGAGCAACCTATCCTCATCCTTTATTTGACCTTCTCCTTCTTTGAACCAGAGGTTAATCTAAAGACCTCCCAAAGTCCCTTCCAACCAGAACAGCCTGAGTATTTTTAAGGTTTTGTAAGATATTTTGGAGCCTGAGCATTATCCACTTAAGGAGCAGACATAATACTATGTGAGCTGATTGGCCAATCACTCTGCAAGCAGAAACTACTCAAACAAAAGTCACAGAATTTGCAGAAAGCTTTGTTTGCATAAAACAATTGACTGAAAATTTTAGACCAACACGTAGTTGAGCAAAAGTCTGTCTGTCTGTTCTTCACAGCCTGAGAAGAAATGCAATTTCAGTGAATTTATGACCCAGTTAAACACCAGTTTTTGTTAATGCCCAGTAAACAGTTACTGGGAGATTGAAAACTCTGTTTTCTCTTTGAGAGCTGTCTTCTGTATAAAAAAAAAAAAAGAATGAGAATGCCAAATACCAAAGCAGCTAGAAATATTTCTTAGATTATTACTATGGCATCTTCCAACAGAAACCTCAGATTGCTTCACTGCTGTTAATTAATTAAGCCTAGAAACACTTATGCCAGGAAGTTTGTTACCACCACCCCTTTTTACAGATGGGGGAAAAGAAGATATTCATTCAGGGCAACTCAGTGAATGAGGGGCAGAACCAGAAATAAAATCTGGGAATCCTGGCTCAGAGTCTCCTCTTGTAATCTCTAAACAAAGCTTCTTTCCTGTAAAATTCCATCTAAGCTCTTCATAGAATAATTAGAGCCAATTTATTTCTTCATTCGTTAACAATGAAATCTGACAGGCTTTGTACTCAGGATGCTGAAGCTCAGTTAGGGGAGCAAGGCTCTTCTCCATGAGGGGAGGCCTGGAATGTCAGTCTTTAGGTGGCTTAGTAGAGGCATAGTTCCAGCTGCCAGGTACTTGAATTCCTGCCTAAATCCCTGTGACAAAGCTTTAGGGAAGAACAGGAATGTAAATGTTATCTACCATAAATGATAGGGAAGGATTACACAAACAGCAGCTGTTTTTGCAATGATAAAACTTTGCTCTCAGTGGCACTTAAGAAGTATGAAAGAACATTTAACTGCCAAGGCATTAGGTAGATTTCTCTTTTCCTTTGGTTTAATTTGCCTATTTTTGGTTTCAATTTTTGGTTTCATTTGTGTTAGTGAGCAGACTGAAAAAGCTCTGAGACACAGAGAGATTCATGGCAGTACTTCAGATGTGCCCCTCAATTCTACTGTCTTCAGTTCCTTCAGATGTGGAGGACACAAAGTTCCTCAGGGCTTACAGCTCACTTACAGCTCACTAGCAGTGACCTGCACTACCTTGAGGTGTGCAGTAAGGTCATGAGTCATGGAATTCTCCACCTCCCCTACCCAGGGCAAATGGCTCACCATCCTCTCTGTCATCATCCTCAAGGTTTCCTCAGAGGTCAAGAAAATGACACATGAAGAACTACAGAAGTGCTGACCATCCAATATTTTGAAATTCTGAAGGTTGCTCAGCACCTCTTAACCACAGGCCACTACATTTGAAGCTGGAGCATCCCATAGTTGGGGGTATATTTAAGCATGTGCCCTACTTGCTCAGCATCACATGAAGGAGGCTCTGGTAGAGGAGGGCAGACTCAAGATTTCCACATAAAAAAGCCTGTACTTTTGCTGCTTTGATGTATTTTCCTTCTGCAAATCAAAACAAGGACTATTCTCACAGAGCTAGATGGAAGTTCTGCAGGTCCTCTGCCTTGGTCTCTTTGGCTTTTGGCAGAGTTGAGGACACCGACCATTAAGTCCAGAGACCAGAAGAGGTGAGGGAGGGACCATCTTTTACAAGAAATCCTTGTGGAGTGTGGAAGCTCATCCTCCCTGTTTCTTCAGTGTTACCTGCCCCATCTCTTCCAAGGCTCCAAGCTCAGGTCCAGTGGGTGGCATGTTGGAATGGACTTGGATCATCTGGAAATAGTTTGCTATTTGCCGTCCCCTTGTTCCAAGTTTCATTTGTGTCTACACTTGGTTAACAAATTGCTCCTGCTTTGTCCCCAGATGTCTGCTATGGCCTTTGCTTTCCCTCTTGGGCATTTTCAGTCACCAGGACAGTATGCATCACCTCCTGTAGTGGAAAACATGGACAGGAAAGTCTATTGTGTAAACATCTGAGGACGAATCACCCAGGCTCCCTTGGTCCAGCATTATCTTGGTGACTTAAGAAGCTTATACACACCTTTTCCTACAGGGATGAAAAGGTTCCAGCCAAGGTCTGGGGAGGATGAGGAAGGTGAAAACAGGGAACAGAGAGAAGGAAAGAACACAGAAGAGCACTTACATCCATCAAAGCAAAACTAAAAGGTCTGAGAGCAAAGGAGGTTGGCTTTGGCTTTGGCTAAAGATCAAAGCCTGAAGGTGGCTGTGGCTTTCTGATCTTCTAGCTGAAAGTAGCAGAGGCTTTTTTCTTGTGATACTGATGGCACAGAGAGCTGCTTGCAAGAGTCCAGAACCTCAGGAAGAGAGACACAAGGATGTGAGCTTTCCCATCACCTGATATTTGTTTGGAGGGACAAGGTTGGTGGTATTTGAGTGTCACGTAGCAGGGAAGGGAGTTGAGGCTGCAGTACCTCAATGGCTTCAGGGAGACCAAGAGCAAACACAACCACAATTGCCTATCTGTTTGAAGCAGGCTGCAGGATAGGGAAGGGGCTATTTCTTCACCAAGCTGTGTGTTCAGTGGAAGCATGAGCTGGCAAGAAGGGGAGTTCAGCTGAGGCCTAGAAAATGAAATTGAACAAGTGGCTTTCTAACGAAAAGCTAAAGGGGAAATTCCAGTCTGCTTTATTGCAGCAAATGATAGCAAGCCAAGGAAAAGGGAACCAGGTTAATTTGAAATCAAGAGGGACTTGATACTGTGTTGGGCTAAAATGTGTATATTTGTTACATAAACACAGTTTTCTTGTGGGCATCTACCTTTTTCAAATATGGATGAGAATTGCTGAGGACACTCTGAAGAGAGAACATCCTTCTACAGTGTTGAAACTTTGCCCAGAAGTCACACCAGCCTTCTGCTTGTTCACAAATAACCCAGCATGTCAATCAATAACCACAGAGCCTGGTAATTAAGACAAATCTCTGGGGCTTGGAGGTTAGAAAGCAGTAGATACAGTTACTAGCATCAGTTGAAGCAGACATTTGAACTTCTTGGGGTGATACACATCCCCTCCTTTCAGGAGGTCCACAGTTCCAAGGAGTACAGTTGATGTTTAAGAATTCTAATTTTAATAAGAATTTTAATTCTCTCTCAGAATTTCTTGAATATGAAAAGATTCTGGCAATGTGCTGGAAACAAGGAAAAGAGCTGAGCTAACCCAAGAGGAGCTGGTTTTATGTCCCTTTCCATCCTGAGACACGGGAACATTTTTACAAGTTAGCGTGCTGGTGTCTTCCTGTGGCACAGCTGGGATCAATGGCAGATGGCACAGGGGCTTGTCCAGAAGAAGGACTAACAATGCACAAAAATGCCTTCCATGGCCAGTGGGGCTATAGGAAAAGAGACCTCTGCAGCTGTCCATGTTAACAACTCACAAATAATACAACTAACCAACAGGAAAGTTACTGTAATTCATCAGACAAATATTATTCAACCATCTGAAGAGCGGCTCGACTAATGAACAGGTTATTTGTGAATAATTCCAGAAGGATGATAATGCTTTGGAAAAAGTACAGAGAAGTGATACTGGGCTGATTAAGAAACTAGAAAGCATGCTTTAGCATGAAAGGCTCCAGGAGCTCAGTCTGCTCAGAGATCATGTGAAGGGTTGACTTGATCACAATCGCTGAATGCTGACATAAAACCAGAGATTTGATAACTGAAACTGGATGAATTCTGACTAGGAAAAAACCCTGATATTTTAGAAATGAGAGTAATTAATCAGTTTACGTAAGGCTTCTGTAGATTTCTCCATTCATTAGCAACATTAAAAAAAAAATCCCCTGAAAGTTACTCTGTATTTCCAAGAAAAAGCAATTCAGTGTGATACTGCAGCTTATGGTATGCAGGAGCTCAGACTAGTGATATCACTGGCCCCTTCCTACTTTGCAATCTCTAAACCAATGAGCAAGTTATTCAAAACTGACAGCAGAATTTTATGTAGACTCATTGCATCATTTATGTTGGAAGAGACCTTAAAGAAGGTAAGCTGCTGAACAGACAGATACACCATTTGTCAATGTTATTCAGCAGGCTCTAACTATGATGTTTGCAATGACTGAGGAGATCAATAGAAAGACTCCAAATGACAACATCAACCTGAGTAAAGCACTATCTGCTAGACACACCTTCATTCCCTTTGTTCTTCAAGGATAAAAATCCTCTTTGCAGATACCTTTTGACCTTTGCCATACATGTCTTTCTCTGCCTTCCACCAGTGAAAGCACTAACTCAGGCAGGATTTGTGAGGTTTAACTCACTAATAATTGCACAATGCTTCAGGAGTCTCGTCTGGGAGATTCAGTCTATTCCTGTGTGATCCCACTCACTTATTCTCTTAGACAAATGGGGGCAGGCATTTGCCTTCTTGTATCTGGCAACTACTGCAATAACAGCTTCAAAAATAGATTTTGGCAGACAATTAAAAAAAAAATTAAAAGTGTCCTGATTTTAAAGGCTAGAACAAGGATTAGAAAAGGCTGCTTGATCTGGTAATTCACAGGGAGATAGAAAGTCCCTTCAGTAATGACTGTGTATCATTTGTTGTATAGAGTCACTGCCTGAAATATTCCCAGTTTCATGTAGCAAAAAAAAAAATGCTGCTCTTCTTGTGACCAAATGTGAAGTCACTCTTTGGATCATGGGATAATGTCATAAGGGTTTGGTCTGACTCATTTTAAGAGAGAAGATTTTCAAATCAGTGAACAAGGCAGTTCAGCATGTCAGTTCAGTCTCCACCCTGTCAGTGGATTTCTCATCTAAAATCATAACAAAAGCTGCTAAAAGGGAAACAGGCCCACTGCTCAACTGCCTTTCTTTGTGTATCTACTTGAAGCCCATCTTGCAGAGAGCTCTTAGCCTCTAGACTAAACACTGCTTGGAGCTGAAATAAATATGAATGAACAATGGTTAGGACACTCAAGTCAGCTGGTAGTGTGGTAATGTGGTTGTACTGAAAGAGAAGAGGGGCTGAAGAGACCGAAGTCCATCTGTATGCATTCCTTTGACAGGGGCTTTGCTTTGCTGAAGTATAATCACTTCTCTCCTTTGCAAAGACCACCAACGTTTTCACACTTGAGAAGATAAATGTGTCCTTATCTCAGAGCTGCCAAGAGGTACAAACAGGGAAATGTAGCTGTCCTTACCTCTGGGATGCCAAGAGGGACACAGAAAATGAACCATGTGAGACCACACAGGAGGACTGCCTGATGTAAGGCACTTAACTGGAAGACCTAAACCTCCGTTCTCATGCCAGCCTACTGCCAGTGGAAGGATATGATTTCACCTGCTCTCTGGAGGGGCACATTACCCTAGCTGACTACAGCAGTGAGTGGACTGTAAATATCTGTGGTTGGTATCAGGTTAAGACCTCAGTCCAACTTCTTTATGCTTTGCTTTAGCTAAAACTTCCTCCATGGAACTCATTGAAAATCAGTGGAAAACCTCTCAAGTGAGCCAGTGAGCTAAGCAGAAAGCCATGCAGCTGAAGATCCAGGCCTTGGTGGTTACAGCTTTGTTTTGGGAGTTTTAATCTAGATTTTCAAAACAGTTCAGCTGCTGGTACCAAACAACTGCCAGGACTATTTCATTCCTTCTGACTGGGAAGGGATGTCATGTCATGGGGGAGAGTCAGAGGCTGGGGAAGTGCAGCTTTTCCCCAGTGACAGCGCTGAGCCATGCATATGGGGCAACCACACATGTTTTCAAAGGGGCTGGAGTCCTAGGTGCAAATGCAGTTGAAGATGGTCTCTATGTGTGTGCTGTCCCACTGTCTTGGATTTCTGGACAGCCATAGTCATCCTGGAAAATTATTAATGTTTTCTGGAGAATCCCAGCCACTCCAACCTGATTTCTGTTGATCAGTCAGTGAGTTACAGGCTTCTTCTGGAACAGAAACAACCTCACAGGAAGCAATGTCAAGGAACACAGCAGAGCAGGCAGCTACTCCATCCTCTCTTTTAAGCAGAGACTGCAGCAGAATCAGGGTTACAAACCCTGAGCATCCTGGACCACACTGCCAATTGCAAGTTGTTCCCTCTCTTGAGAAAAAAATTAGATTCAAACAAATGGCCTTTGCTCCTTGCTGTATTTCACACTACTTGACCTTTCTGCTCAGCAGTTCCAAGAATGAGAAAATGAAGCCAAGATTGGCAACTGGTAGACCTCCTGAAAGGGTTAAATGATAAATTGCATCTGACTGAATGAACCCATAAGGCCTAAAGCTATCCAGTCTCTCTAAATCTTGGGATTTCATTGGAAGGGGTAGAGCTGCATGTGAATAAAGGTAGTAGGGAGACACTGAATGCTCCCTAAGCTTCTATATTTACACCCAAGCATTTAGAGCAGCTGGAGATGTGAGACACAATTGTGGCTGTAGAATGGGCTAGGACACTTGTCAAGGCACCAGTTAGTCACTGGTCCCAGTGTGCTGCTCTCTGAAGACAATGCAGTGCTGGGTTCTGACCTCACATAAAAAGAATGAAAAAGAAAACACCAAAAAATGCTACAGGGGATATTTCCTATAGGTAGAACTAGGAAAAAATTATGAAAATCATCCGTTTTTGGATGAAAGTGAAATCTGTGAACTTTTCTATGAAAATTAATTGATTTTTTTAATGAGAAAAAAACCCCAACCCAATAAAAAATGTTTACTCTTTTCCTCATCTTTCCTTTATCCTCTTCCACTTTTCTTCATGCCACTATCGAAAAGGTTTTGAGAGGAAAACAGACAATAATTCTGAAGAGAGTCAAATGTTCTTCAAGGGAAGATTTTTGAACAAAGGCCTATGAGCACTTCCACTTCTGGACATTTGAAATGTTGAGCTACCCTCTCCATAATTTCGGCGTTCTTCAGAGAAATCCATTTGCCCCTGGGGTTAAGTGCTTCAATTATTAATCCAGGTATATAATCAGGGCTGAATACAGCTGCTACGTGAAGCATGACTGCTCTCTCATCATATGAGTGGGAATATTCACAGAAAGTGTAGGGAAGGTGTGGCCTCTTCATGTTCCTGTGTAACTCGGCTCCTAATTAAATTCCCTCAATGTGACTTGAACAGCAGGAGGGCTTTCATTCTTCCCACTTTCCAATTATTACTTCATGAAAAATAGTTGCAAAATGTCTGGAATGGGTGCTGAGCTACATATAGAAGGGAACTGTTTGCCAGTGTTGGATGTTTCCGTAACACGCACGTCACCATGCCTTTCTCAGCTGGTGAGCAGTAGTTTGCAAAGTCTGGGTGAGCATGGAGTGGTTCTACCAGACTGAGTGAGATGCTCTGGAAAAGCAGTCGTATGGTGTTTGAGGTTTCTCTTTGTAACTGGCTCCAGCAATCAAATACACCTCCTCCCAAGCTGTTGTTTCCTACTCTGTACATAAATCTTCCATCTACTTAGCTTGAATTTTGGGTTTTGCTGTGAAAGACCTTCTAGATATGAGACATGATTGCCTAGAGAAGGCAGGCAGATAATCTCGGTTGTAAAGTTATATTTTTCAGTGTTAGCTTTCTGGGTTTGCCCTTTAAAGATATGACAGTTGTACATAAGTGGAAGTAATTTAGCCCTGGAGGGGTGAAATTCTTTTTTAAGCTCTTCATGTAATCTTAGTTTGTTATTGCAAAAAGATCTCTAACCAGGAGCAACTGGGTCCAATCTGATGCTGAATTAAAAATAACTAGAAATCCTGGGGCAGTCCTCTGCACTGCCAGGGTGGTTGCCAGATGCAGTTGGCGTCAGATGTACGTCTAACCCCAGTGCATTTGCCTGTGTTTCACCCACAGGTATTGCAGGCAGGAGAGCAGCTGGAGAGGTGTCCTGCTGGCTGTCCTGCAAGTGGAGGCTCACCAAAGCCATCCTATTGATGAAGAGGGTTCAGTGAGGAGCCACCCCACAACACTGGCAATTGCACAAATACAGTTCCTGCCTAGAAGAGGTAAAAGGCTGCAACTGCCAGCAGAAAAGTGCAATGATTGCCTCTGGTTGTTCAGCAGCTCAGAAAACTCTTGGAATTGAATTGGCTCTGCAGACACACTGAAAACAAATTTAATCCCATTCCAGTAAATTCTTCTGGTTTACTGCTAGTATGAAATGCCCTGACTATGATTTTACATGCAAGCATGAGGTCACTACAGCCAGTACTGGTTATGTGAACTCTTTAATGTCAGCAACAGGATTTCAAAATGATGCAAGAGTATTTTTGTGCTGAGGAAGAGGTGAGATCTTCAGTTACCCAGAACTAGGTCATTGGAAGCTAATGCAGGGCAGGGCTGGGAATAGCTGTCCACCAGTCGTATCCCAGCATGGACTGGGTCATGTGAGTGGGGAGAATATTTGGACAGGAATTTATCTAAGGTCAGACACTATGGGCCATGTCTTCATCATATTTACATATCTGATTTTTTTAGACAATTATGCCCCTTGGACACATACTGAGTTAGAGTAGATAGCAAGGCCACCTTAAAGATCTGGGCTAGAGTTATGGGACCAGTTACATTTAGGGAGCAACACCTAGTCTCTTACTGATCTACACAATTGGAAACAGCAGTTTTTCCTGTAATTATGAGGTTAGAGTCCATGTTCTGAGAGTTGGGAAAAAAGGAAGGTAAATAGTTTTTCTGATTCCTTTGGTTAGGATAACTTTTGGGGAAAGCATGATTCAGTCTAGCTTTGTTTTGTGGGCAGTTCAAGAATACCTTGGTCTATATAATGATGTGGGAAAATAGCTTGTTCTTTTTCAGGCAAGGAATATTTCCAGAAAGATAACTTGAGCTACATTTACATTGTTTGATCCAGTAGTTTGGCATCACTGAAGAATATAACATGGGCTAAAAAGTGACTCAAGTGTACATATATCTTTAGTGGTCCACAAAACCCTTGCAACAGGCCACCTATGAATATTGTTACAGTCTTCATCTTCTTAACCTAGAGGTTAACCTCCCCCCCTCTGTAGGAGGGAGACTATTTCTTTATATTTGGGGATGACAGGGCAAGGCCAAATGGTCAGTGCTTGTGAAATAGAAAGAGGAAAGACAGTTGCTTTGCAGAGATTGTGCAAAAGTCAAGGAACACACATTGTGCGTCATTAGGGCTTTCAAATTGCTTATATGTTTTTAAGTCTAGGGAGACTACTGCAGAAGAAGAGGGTTTAGGGAACTAGCCAGAGACAGTTATGCAAGAGCCCAAGACTTCAAACAGATTTCTACATACATTCCTGCTGAACCTCATTTCTAGTACTTGCTCCTTTATGATGATTCCTATGTTTTTAAGTATTCGTCCCAGGTCTAGCTTGAACCTGAGCTAAGCAGACAGAAATGAATGGAACACTGCTCTGCTTAACTCTGTTTTTCTGCTATCCCATCAGGTGTAAACGAGTGACTGGCTTCAGAAGCACAAATGCGTGGAAAAAGGAGCGATGATGCATTCAGTGCTTGCAGCCATGAAGCCCTGGGGCCTTCTCAGCCCAATGTTCATAAATCAAACATCCATCAAACCACAAGACACTGCAAATTTATGTTCCTCTCCTCCTCCCCAGCTCTCTGCCCTTCACAAAATCCACAATATTCCTACTTGAAATTCCTCAGAGACACACTATTACCAGACACAGACAGACAGACAGACAGACAGACAGACATCAGTTAGTGAGGTACGGCTCATAAGTAACTCACTAAAGAGTCTGCTGGGATAAGGGAGGGAACTGCTGTGGGTGTATTGTTCCAGTCCCATCATTTCCCAAAACACTGAATGAAATAATAACTTGTTTATAATACTGCATGACATCAAGGCAATGCTACATAGCTGCACTTGGGAAACAGCTTTGAACCCTGTGACCTTCCTTCAAGGGAAGAAAGTCTTTAGGGAGGCCATGGGATGCAGAAAGCTGTATCCTTCTTCTGATTCTCTAGATCCACTTGACCCTTGAACCACCTGTTTTCTTTTCCCTTACAGCTGATAACTCTGGCCTGAAGCTAAAGATATGCCCTTGCCAGGGAGCCATGTGAGTGATACACCAATTCATTCCAGAGTAGATTTTTGACATAAAATAAACCAAGGCCAGGCACTTGATCCATTCTCCTCCAATAAGCTATAGGAGGAAAAAAACTCATTCCCTCTCTGTGTCACACCATGTTCACATTACATTATTGTCTTCTCCCTTTGCCTTTACCTACTCCGCTTAAAAGTACCCGCCCTTGCAGGTTCACAGCTTTGATTTTGATACATTCTTCCTTTTCCCTAATAGCACAGCTAAGTCCTTTGTGTTAAACAGCAAACAATTGCACCTTCCTTTGAAGGTGCACTAGGTACACTGCCTGATTGAATTCAATGTTTCTAAACAATCGAGAGCATCTGCTGACCAGTTAAACTCTTCTATTATCTTCTTTTACAGTGTAGTAAAAACAAAAGCAATCCAAAATTTAGAAGGGAAAAAAAGTGCCAAAACAAATGAGAACCAATCTTGCTCTCCTGAGAGAAGGTTTACTTTAGAAATGTAAGCTAATGCACCTCCTATTTTGTTTTTCCTTTAGGCAGCTTCTTCCAAAGAAAGGAATAACATCTTCAGCATCAGTGTGGGTATCTTACGTCTGGGGGACTAATCATTTCCAGGACTGAGCCCTGATGACTTAAGCTGCTCTGTGCACAAAACTCCACGCATGGAAGGCAAAAACATTGTTCTGTTGCCCCAAAAAGGGAAGAAGGTTTCAAGGCTTGCTAAAAACAACCTCTGATCAGTTGTACGCATCTAGACACTGTTGTCTTTAGTGTCCCAGATGGTCCCAGCTGTTGGCATAAGCACTGACAATGACATTCATTCCTTTTGCACACAAGTCCTATGCAAGCCCAATTTTTCAGCTGCCTGCTGATAGGAAGCAAAATTCACACAGAGAAAAGCTGTCCTTGAGACCCACAGGATCCCAAAGCTTGTGGAAAAAATGGGGAGGATTAGTTGTAGGATCACTTCCGGCTACTATCTAATTTTATCTGTGTGTCACTGATACCAAACGTCATTCTTATTATGTGAACCCCCCGACCGACAAACAGGGCTAAAAATAAGAAGCAAGAGCTCAGAGCTGGCACAAACTGTGCTACATGGACTCCAATTTGTATAGCAGGAACTATAATCACTCTGAGACGTGCCCAAGCCCTCGGGCATCCCACGGGATTTCAGTCACTTGTTTACAAGGTGTTTTGATTTGCAGCTGTTTGACTACAGTGGCATTTCAAGAGGGGGCGGTTTGAAAGGATGTTGTTACTTTGGATGCCGGGATTGGGAAATGGGTATTGAAAAATCACACAAGAAATAGGCAAGTGCTGCCTTTGTTCTTCCTCCCTTACATATGAATGACGTCAGTGCAGGGAAAAGGAGCTCCAGAACAGATCCAGAGACCAATGCTCTGGACGGAATAAGCAGGGTACAGGTAAATCCCTGAAAACAGAGCTGTGCCCTAACCACACCAGAGTGCCCCACATCTGATCTAGAGAGACTAAGTTCTGCAGGTAAGAAGGGAACCATCCAAGCCCATTGCTTTTCCACCTTTTCTAACAAGATTATCACACCCAAGAACTAGGTGAAAGGCCATTTCTAGCTCACTTCAAACAGATCAGCAGCTGAAATGGATTTAGTCACTGGCTGAAAGTGATTTAGCGCTTCTGATGGCTCTTTCCATAATTCCCGCTCTCCCGACCTGAAGAGTTCCTCTTTCAGAACTGCATTAAGCTAATGCTCACTTTCTTCTGGCCCTGTTGGGATAATGGATTCAGAAATGCAGAAAGAATGTAAAAATCCATCTGTTATCTGGGATGAGTGATGTGCACAATAGTGCCATGACTGTTTGTTTAACACTGCGGACAGCAGAACACTGCTAAGTGGTAACACGCTGAGAAAGGGAAAGCAAGAAGGGAGGAGAAAGTAGCCTGGCTGTTTAAAAGCTATGTCCACCCATCTGTCTGCATTTTTTTGGCTTAGTTAGCTGTTTGCCTGTTTTGGTTTTTTTTTTTGTGGGAAACCAGGAAGGACACGTGGAGCTTTTCCCAGGCTTTAGTGTTATTCTCTTGTTTCCAGCCTTAGATTTTGTATGCATTAATTACAGCAACTCACACAGAAAATCTAGTGCCAAGAGGATATTTACCTTGCAAACATTTCATCTGCTGCCCCCCTCTCCCCTCCTGTGACTTTTTTGAGCGATGACTGACTGGAGGTGCTGCGTGCACTTGAAGAAGCCTCACCCTTGCCAACCTCACACACCAGCCCTTTGCCTGCTCAGTGTGTGCCAGAAACCTGGCTGCACTTTCTTGGCAGGGAGCAGCCATCTCCTCACTTCCTGGAGGTGAAAGAGGGCTCAGCCTAGAATATAAAGCATAAAATGGGAAAGAATCAGTTAGATTATACCATGACAAATTGTTGTTCTTCTAGCAAGATAAAAACCCACCCTGTGTTTGATTCTGAGTGACATTGATCAGTTTGGCACCAGTAACTTCTCTGCTGGAGTCACGAGTGACTATTCTTTAAGCAAGTACCAGAATTATCTAGGCTGGCATTGCAGTTCATCACACTCCTTGCTTTCTTTAGGCAAAGTTGAAGGAAAAATCTGCATTTGTGCTGCACATGCCATCGAAGATCTCAAAGAACGTGACTTATCCTAGCCTACATGCCAAATCTGGGAGCCAGGGTCAGAAATTCTCACCCTCTCTCCTTTCCTCCAGCCAGGATCTTTTCCTCAAGGTCAGCTATGACTGTTGCCATCAGGGGCATGCGACACTGCCAACACCTTGCCACATATACCGGCTTCAGACTCCCTGGGTTTTACCCATAGCTATTGAAAAATGTCTACAGGAGAGGCTGCTAAAAAGAAAGTTGAAGACTGTTGAAGTCTATTCTAATCCACAGTGTCTATATTTATGCAGCCCTTGTCACAGCAGAGCAGAGAAAATGTCACTGGAACAGTTTTCTTTTTGCCAACAGGCAAGAGGTTTAAAAAGAGGCAGTAACCTCTATTTGATGATGTGTTTCTACAAATGTTTAACTTGCTATTTCATTTAGAAATCGTCTTTAATGTTGATTTATATTCCTGGCAGCGAAGTCAGGAGGTTGGCAATCCCATTCCTTTTCAGTCTGTGCTCTGACTGAGGCAATAACGCAGATCAAAGAGAAGGAGTCTTACAGCACTCTCATTTTATCATCTTGAATGTTTTCAAGTTCTCACTCTGATATTCATGGGCAGATTATGTAACTACTAGATTTATACTTCTGAAGGCCACATAGTAAAGACTGAAATGATGTATCATTAAGAGGAAGTATTTGGAAATAATTGAATTGAATAAAGGAACAACATATCAAGTAAACACTTGACACAAGCACCAATGTTTTCCTGGAGATGTCGTTTTGCTCCAGTCTTTTATAGGGTCAGCCACTTGTTTTCATGCCATAGAATATAAAATTAACTGCATGTTATTATACATTCTAAATCTTGTTTTTCATCTCTAAATATGTCAAGCTGACATTTTTATTGCCTTAGTAATTGCTAAATATTCAAGGACTTGAATTCCATCAATAACAGTTTACCTAACTGATGGAAGCAGAGTAAGCCACAGACCTTCTGTGGATTTTTCAGAGGGTAATATATTACGCTTCATTATCTAATGAGTAAGAGCAATATGAAGCCTTGCTTTGGTGCCTGCTTTGAGCCTCCCTGCCCATGGCTTTTGTACGGTATCACATGAACACAGATAGTTTAGTTGACTAATGATTTGGGGACTTTGACAGCAGAGCAGTACCCCCTTTTTATAAAAAACAGAACAAAGGCAGGCAAAGGTTAGCAGATCATCAGGGTTGAAAGAGACCTTTAAGATAATGTAGTCTGTCAGCACTATCACTGTAACCCCTAAATCACTAGATCATCCCCCTGCACCACATCCAGACACCTCTTAAACATCTCCAGGGATGGCAACTCCATCGTTTCCCTGGGCAACCTATTCCAATGCCTAAAATGCACTGAAGGATGGAAGAACAGACTGAGAGCAGCCCTGAGAAGGACTCGGGGGTCTTAGTTGATAAGAAGCGCAATGTGACACAGCCATGGGCGGGCTGGGGCTCTGGCCAAGTGGGAGGTGTCCCTGCCTGCAGTAGGCAGTTGGCATGACATGATCTTTAAGGTCCCTTCCAACCCAAAGCGCTGTATGATTCCATGCAGTGGGGCAGAACCTGGATGTGCTGCCAGCCAGAGGGCACAGACTGTGGGGCCATCACGGCCGGGCACGTCCCCGTCTGCACTGGCCCTGCTGCCGTGAGCCACTGCCAGACACACGGACAGTGCCGGGATAGGCCAGCATGGGAACATCACAGAATCACAGAATTGTCAGGGTTTGAAGGGACCTCTGGAGACCAGTAAGTCCAACCCCTGCCAAGGCAGGGTCACCTAGAGCAAACCACTCAGGGACACATCACACCTCAGGTGGGTTTTGAATGTCTCCAGAGAGGGAGCCTCCACAACATCCCTGGGCAGCCTGTTCCAGTCCTCTGACACTCAATGCAAAGCACTTCTTCCTCATGCTGAGGTGGAACTTCTTTTGTGTTAGTTTATGGCCACTGCACCTCGTCCTGTCGGTGGGCACCATCCTCTCAGCACCTGCCTTGGAGCTATTTATATGCACTAGTGAGATCCACTCTCACTTTTCTCTCCTTCATATTAAAGAGGCCCAGCTCCCTCAGCCTTTAGTCATAAGAGAGCTGCTCCATTCCTTTAATCATCTCTGTTGCCCTCCACCTGGTACTGTCCAGCAGCTCCACGTCCCTTCTGTACTGAGGAGCCCAGAACGGGACACAGCGCTCCACACGAGGCCTCACCAGGGCTGAGCGGAGGGGCAGCACCACCTCACTCGACCTGCTGGCCGCAGGTTGTGCTGGATGCAGCCCAGGATACCACGGGCCCTCCTGGCCGCCGGACCGGCATCCCGCACCCGCCACGCACCGCTCGCCGGCGCTGCCA
>VYXF01006359.1:21151-32145 GCA_013397295.1 Polioptila caerulea | reverse complement strand
AGGAGGCTCAGGGGGCCCTTGTGGCTCTGCACAGCTCCTGCCAGGAGGGGACAGCCGGGGGGGATCGGGCTCTGGGAACAGGGACAGGGCCAGGAGCAGAGGGAACGGCCTCAGGCTGGGCCAGGGCAGGCTCAGGGTGGGCAGCAGCAGGAATTTCCCCATGGAAAGGGGCTCAGGCCTTGGCAGTGCCCAGGGAGGTCTGGAGGGATTTCAAAGCCCTGTGGCACCTGGGGACAGGGGTCACTGGTGGCCTTGGAAGTGCTGGGAGCAGTTGCATCTGATGATCCCAAAGGGATTTTCCAACCTCAGTGATTCCCCTCCAGACTCCTCTTGCCTTCAGTGATTTCACTCCTATGTGGTTCCCCAAAGCCTGGTGGAACCCAAAGAAAATCTCTCCAAAATTCCATCGTTCCCACAGACTCTCCCAGCATTCCCTGCATCCAGGACCTCCATGGTGAATCCAACATCCTCTGGCCAATCTCCACTGGAAAACCTGATTTTGTGGGACACATAGAGCTTTAATTTCCTTCCTGCTGGAGGGAATCTTCCCGCTGCCACGGTTCCCTGCTCCACAGGCACAATGATTTGCAAACCTCCCAGTCAACAGCAGTGGACAGGTGTGAATTATAATGCTGGAACTGGGAATACAATCCAAAGGATTTGGGAGGGAGCACAGGGAAAGCAGCAGCTTGTCTTTAAACCTGTGGGTTGCCTTCCAAACTCTGTTTTATGAGGCAATTACAGGCACAAAGTTGAATATTGGAAAGTGAGACAGGAGGAGAGGGATTTATGGAGCTAAAAAATCAGCTGGGACAAATTCCAGCGGCATCCATGGGCAGCGTTATTTGTGTCCTGTGTCAATCCAAATAATCTTAATTTTTAATGCTGCACTTTGCAACCAGAGTTCTGTTGAAATCCATATTTTGTGTAATTATGGGAATTAATCTCCTAAGTATTACAGGACAAGAAAGGAATTATATTTACTCAGCATCCTCTGCTGTTAAAAATTAACTACATGGACAAGTTAATTATCCCAATTTACCTTTCCCTGGCTGCTGTTGAGTTGTCCTTGCCTTTTGTGACTCCTTTATATTCCAGCCACGACATTCCCTCTCATCCTGCTGTTCACCTTCTTCCCATGATAACTGAGGGGATGGATATCCCCGAATGCCACGAGGTTTGGAGAATAATCTCACAGATTTTTCCTCAACCCTCTTGGGCTGGAATTCCCATTTTCCCTTCAAATCCAACCTCTATTAGTTGGGAAGAGAAGAAGCAGCTATGGCTGCTCCAACCCTGGAAATGTTCAAGGTTGGATGGCGTTTGGAGCAACCAAAGCTCTGACTCTTCCTATTTTAAATATGGTTATGGAACATTTACATCTCTTCCCACTCATTTTTGATTCTTCCAAAACCATTTTTGTTTGGAAAACTCTTTGCTCCTACCCTCAGACACCACAGAATCATCCTCCCCGAGACCAATTCCCCAAAAACAATCCAATATAAATAATTCCATTCTCCCCCCCAATAACATTGCTGTTTATTCAGATTCTGGAGTGCTCTGGGGTTTTTTTTGGAATTTCTGACAGGAAGGCCTATCCATGATAATAATTTTAGTATAAAATACGAAAAAACTCAAATCATCTGGTTCTCATTTAAATTTTCCACGGCGCCAGGGTTTGCATATTCATCACCTCCCTGGGTCACCAAACCCACGCTGCCCTTGACCTTGCTAAATGTCAAAAAGCTCCTGGGATTTCTCCTTCCTGCTCCAGCCATCCGTGATTTCCATAATTTTTTCCCTGCCTTGCTGCATGTGGATAAATAACACCCAAGGCCATCACTGCCTCTGGATTGTTCTGAGATCAGCCTCCATCAGGAGAGGATCTTGGAGAACAAATTTTGTTGTTTTGCAGCTTTCTGGGAAGTTTCTGGCCTGGGAATTAAGGAGCAGGGAATGATCCACAGGTTAAAAATCACAAAGTGAGAATTATCCATCAGGAGTGCCTAAATCTCTCTGTGTTTATATATAAAATAAATATAGCAATAAATATCCCCACAGGAAGGTCGAAGCTTTAAGCTCAGCTCAGCAGCATCAACCTCTGCCATATCCTGGGAAAATCCTTTTGGGCAGAAATGTGGAATTCCTCCACCAGGGTGGAAAAAAACCCACTTTGGAAAACAAATCCAAATTATAAAAGCAATGGGAGCACCTTTATTTTGATATTTTCAAATTGTTAAGGCCATTTCTTCATTGGAAGAGAAGGGAAAAAAGGCTCAGAATTAAAGAAATTTGACGCAGTTCTAAACTTGGTTTTAGGCTGTCCTTTCTCCCACCACAAACAGCCCAAATTAAACCCAACTTTTATCTCTAGAGAAGGAATTCATTCAGAAAGTGATAAATGCACCAGCCTGGGAATGGATTGGGTTATGTAATATTTGTCCTGAATATTAATCAGCTTTTCCCACTCAAATCTTCAATCATGAGAGGGGAAAAAAAAGATGTAAATAATATTAATATTAAATGCAAATTCTGCTTCCCTTCATCATTCCAGCCTGCCTAAGCATAGACTTGTAACAGATTCGTTTAAAAATCCAGATATTTGCCCCATTTGATTCCTCAGATTCCTTGGTTATCCCTTTTTAATGAGTTTTCATAATTAAAATTTTATAATCTGGAAGATTCCACTCTTTGGGGGTTTTACCACACTCCTGATCCCCATTCACAAGACAATTCCACAAAGTTGGTAAATTCCCACAGGGATTGGCCAACCCTACCTGTTCAAGCAGTTTCTCCTGATGGCTTCCCTAAAATTCCAAAAGTTTTTAACTCATTAATCCCATTTGGGATGGGGAACGCTTCCTTCTCTCGCAACAACTTTTATTTCATTATTAATACAATATTTGCTTCTAAATATTTCATCTGGCAGATATTTCGAGAGTAGACCCAGCACATTCCTGAGCTGCTTTCCAAGGCAGAAAAATTCCTTTTCCCATTCCCAGCTGCCAAAAAATCAAAAATCAAGGAAAAAGGGCTCTGGGTTGGATTTTCCAGCTGATGGAAAATGGGAATAACTCATTTCTGCTGCTCCACTCAGCACCTGAGATCATCACTCAGCCTCATCTTTCTCCTTAACTAGCTCTGTTCCATTCCCACTCGAATTCCTGCAGGATGAGCCCCTTTCCCAGAGTTATTTGGGATTTATGACCAAGGAAGAACAACGCAAACGAAGCCGAGCTCCAACGGAACGGGAAATTCTGGAGCATCCCAATGTGGCCACCAAAGCTCTGCCAGCCAGGCTTCCATGAAATCTCTTGGATGTTTTAAGAGGCTTTCCAAGGGTTTGGAGATGGATGAGTTTGGGAAGGGGTTTGGGATGTAAATGGGATTTTATGGAGAGCAGAAGGAAAAGGGAACCAGGGAAAACGACCCCGTCCTCACTGCTCTGATTGCTGGAGAAGGGATCTGATGGAATCGTTGCTTAGATGGCACCTGGTGGCTCTTTTATGTCCCCACGCTCTCCTGCAGCTGGAAAAGTGGAGCTGGAAAATTGTCCCTGGATTGGGCCCTGTCTGCCACCAGCAGGGTTTGATTTATTCCTTAAAAATTTATTTACCCACAACTGCAGCTGGAAAATCATTAAATGGAATCCCAGAGTCGTTTGGGTGGGAAGGGACCTAAAATCCCACCCAGCCCCACCCCTGGATGGGCAGGGACATTTCCCAGTGTCCAGCCCCAATGTCCAACCTGGCCTTGGGCACTGCCAGGGATCCAGGGGCAGCCACAGCTGCTCTGGGAATTCCATTCCAGCCAGGAATTCCCAATTCCCAATATCCCATCTAACCCTAACAGAGCAAGGCTCATCTTGGAGCAGCTGGGGATGGTGGGAGGTGTCCCTGCCCATGGAGGGGGTTGGAATGGGATGTGTTTGAAATTCCCTTCCAACCCAAACCATCCCGTCACTCCAGGATTTTCATTTTTCTAGAGAAGTTTTAGGATTTAAGGTAACCACACACAAAAATATCTTAAACCACAGCTCAAGGACAAACTGTGACGGAGACCAAAACCCCACAATTTTCCTGGAGAACTCCCAGACTGGGATCGTGACATCCCTGAGATGGGATAAAGGGATGGCAGTGGAAAAGAGAGGTGAAGAAAACAAAACACTCATTAGATGAGGGAGTCAAATTAACAGAAAATCCTTTATATTTGAATTTACTTTTCATTTTCCTTTAGCTTGACCCAACAGATGTGACCTGGAGCAGTAATTCCATGGAAGGATTTGCCCTGGGGAACACTGGAACCACTTCCCAGGGAATGGGCCCATTCCCAGGGCTGCACAGGGTGGGATTGTTGGCCCTGTGCAGGGCCAGGGGTTGGATTTGTGATCCTTGTGGGTCCCATCCCACTCAGGATATTCCCCAATTCCTTGAAAACAGATTAATTAACCACTTTTAGTGAGACAAAGTCCTGCTGTCACAAGGAGAACCTTCCAAAGGGTAGGAATATCCTCACCCAGCACATCCACAGTGAAATCCGTGTGTTATTCTCTAAATAAAAGTGTTCCATCAAATATCTTTCTCTGTTCATCACTGCTGGAAGCATCCAGGATAAATATTCCCAAATTCTGAAAAGAACTGGTTTTTATGACAATTGGTTAAATGCCACCCTCGGAACAGAAACGCTGCTCAAGTCGTTGGGAACAAAAAACTTTCCTCCCACAGGAAAAATAATCAAAGCTTTCCATAATTTTTCTCCATTCATCTCCAATTTGTCACTTGCCAGGATGTGAATAAAGGGAGCGGAATTCTAAACACGGAGAGATGAAAGGAAAAGCGCCTGGAAATACCTGTTGAACTCCTACTTCTTGGAAGCATTTTCAGGTTGTGTCTCTACTCTCAGAATATGGAAAATTCTGCATCTCAAGCAGAACAGGAATGCATCAAAAAGAGGGGATTTGGCAACAGGAAAAGGTGGGGAAATAACAGCGACCCAAGTAAAGCATCCCCAGAATGTGAGAGCCAGCAGAGTCATCCCATGGGATCCACCAGGAACTGCCTCAGGTGCTGAGGAAGTGGGAAGCTGTTGGAATTCCTCAGTCACAAAATATTTTCTACTTTTCACTGCAAATTTACGCCAGAAAAAAGAGCAAGGAAGCTGCTCCCCACCCCCTCCTTATTTAGAAGGGTCAACGCTCCACTTTTTCTGTGGTGGTTCCTATTCCCAGATTCACAGAATCCTGGGATCATTGAGGTTGGGAAAGAGCTCCAAGGTCAGTGAGTCCCAGCTGTGCCCAATGCCCACCCTGTGCCCAGCCCAGAGCTCTGAGTGCCACCNGCAGGACAAGGCGTCCTCAGCTGAGGCAGAATGACCAGTTTGGGGTGTGTTTACCCTGTTTTGGTTGTCCTGTGTTTATCAAACCCTAAAAGGTGGAAGAAAAGTGGGAAGGGGTGGAGAAAGGAGGTGTTTGGTCCCTAAAGCTCGTGGGAGAAACTGGGGTCTGCTCCCATTCCAGAGGGGAGCACTGGAGAGCACAGCTTGGACAAGGGGAATGAGAACATTCCTGAGTGAGAACAAATCCTGGAGATCTGGGACAGCCTGGACACTCGAGGTGAACTCGAGCAAGAACTTCAGAAGAAGCACCAGGGCTGGATGACCTTCCCAGGAAGGAATTTTTCCAATATCCACCCTGAGCCTGCCCTGGCCCAGCCTGAGGCCGTTCCCTCTGCTCCTGTCCCTGTCCCTGTTCCCACAGCCCGACCCCCCCCGGCTGTCCCCTCCTGGCAGGAGCTGTGCAGAGCCACAAGGGCCCCCCTGAGCCTTTATTTTTCCAGGAAAAAATGATTGAGCCAAGGACAGGAAGCACAGACCCCTCATTCTCAAGTTCCAGTGGGATGAACTCCGAACACAACCAACCCCACACCTTAGAGAAACCCACAAGGGAGAAGATTCCATCCTCCCTTCAGCCTTGACATTGGGATTTAAAGCTGGAGCAGAAGGAAAAAGTCAGGATGGAAGTCCTGCAGATCCCAACTACGTAATCAATGCATCCATAATTTGTTTCAAAGCAGAGCCAGGAAAAACAAATCAGCTGCTCATCAGCACGGAGGACGTGTGAGGAGCAGCTCCTCCCTGGAGGCCCCAAAAGGGGTCACTTGTGCTGAGCACGGAGCGCTGCTAAAAAGCCAAGTGACACAAGATTGGGGCGTCAGAAAGTGGAATAAACGAGGGCCGCGCTTCACAAAACACCCAAATTAAGTCCTGACAGAGCAGCAGACCCAGGGAAGTCACTCAGCACAAGGAGTAGCTCATTATCCCCCCCGTTATTCCCCAGAAACCACCTCAAACCAGGCTTTCAGTGTTCCGACAACAAATGCCGCACGTTTCCAAAATAAAAAATAACTGATTCCCCCCCTCTTCCCTCCCCGCTCCCCAGGCTGGCTGGCAGAGCGGAGCAGGCTGGATCTGGATGCGGATCAGCTCCCAGGGAACAGCGCCTGCCCTCCTTTTTTCCTCCTTGTTTTACACAGCAGCAACAAATGAGCTCAGGATCAGCTCAGCATTTAGAGAAATACGTCCTCCCATCTCATCTGCTTGTTCCTGTGTCAAGGAATTCAAAGCTGTGGGGGAAATAATGATTGCCTCACACTTGGTTGGGTTTTTTTTTGTTGTTGTTGTTGTTGGGTTTTTTTTTTTTTTACCAGAAATGAGGCTCCTATGTCATTTTTACTTCCATATTTACAGGGAATTCATGGATTCAGGGAACTACGGAGGCAAACAACCCCACATCAAATATGTAACAGCCATAAGGCTCTGGCTGCCGTTTGTTTCGGGGGGCAATAAATCCACTTTTTCTCAGCACAAGGGAAAAAAAAAAAGGAAAAGGGAGGGAAATCAGGTTTTACTCACACTGCACGATGAGCTGCACCAAGGCCTCTCGGGGTTTGACGTTGAAGCCGTTGTACTGGCTGGTCTGGCAGCGGTAGGTCCCGGTCATTTCCCGGGAAACGTTGACGATCCGCAGGATCCCGTCGTAGCTCTCGCTCTGCAGGGCCCCGTCCGGCATCGCCACCTCCTTGTCCGCCCGTGACCACAGGATGATGGGCTTGGGCTTCCCGGTCACCTGGCACTGCAGCTCGATGGTGTCCCCCTCCCGCGTCACCAGCGGGGACTTCTCCTGAGGGACGGTCAGGTTGGGGGGCACTGGGAATGGGAGAGGACAGGGGGTCAGCAATCAGGTGCCAGGGAGGGATTTCCTGCTCGGGATCATCCATGGAAAAGCAATTTATCCATGGCAAAGTGTGGATTGGACTCACTGGAAGCTCCCACATTTATGGGGTGAAGTTCGCAGCAGCCTGGAGAGCCACAGAGAATTCCCAGCCCTGCTGTGACACTCGTGTCCTCCCTGCATGTCCCTGCCACCATCCATGGAAAAGCAATTTATCCACAGCAAAGCGTGGATTGGACTCACTGGAAGCTCCCACATTTATGGGGTGAAGTTCGCAGCAGCCTGGAGAGCCACAGAGAATTCCCAGCCCTGCTGTGACACTCGTGCCCTCCCCATGTGTCCCTGCCACTGTCCCAGTGCTCCCAATGCTCTCTCACCTCCCCCCTGCCAGTTCTGCTTTCCTTTTTAGGATTACTTGGCACTAAATCCCTTTTTTTTTTTGTAACAGCCTGGCTGCCGATTTTTTATCCAGCCCATGGATAAATGGCTGTGGATGAGGCAGGATTGTGGGAAATCACCTCAGAATCGGAGGCCTGACCCCAAAATGCAGCACAGGAGGGTCATCAAAGTGATCTTTATTCGACAGGAATTCCAAAAGGGATACTGGAATTATTTCCAGCAGGAGTTGGGCAGGAACAGCTCACAGTGAACTGTGATGGACAAGGACAAGGGATAAGGATGAGGGTGTGTGGAAAAATATTCAGGGATCCATGGAGCTGCTCCAGAGCTGGAGCCCCTCTGCTCTGGAGCCAGGCTGGGAGAGCTGGGAATGTTCCCCTGGAGAGGAGAAGGCTCCAGGGAGAGCTCAGAGCCCCTGGCAGGGTCTGAAGGGGCTCCAGGAGAGCTGGAGAGGGACTGGGGACAAGGGATGGAGGGACAGGACACAGGGAATGGTTTTTAGCTGGGAAAGGGGAGATTTGGGAGGGATATTGGGAAGCTGTGGCTGCCCCTGGATCCCTGGCAGTGCCCAAGGCCAGGTTGGACACCGGGGTCGGAGCAGCCTGGGACAGTGGGAGGGGTCCAGCCTTGCTTGGGAAATTCTTGGAATTTTGAGTGGTGGGTGAAGAGATGGAAAATCCTGATTTAAAGACTCCCCACCCTCCTTTTCCTTCAGTGCCTCCCAAGAACTCATCTTTCCTCACGGATCTTCTGTCCTGAAGCACAGACCGACATTCCCTGGGGGAAAACAGCCCCTGCAGGAGCTTTTCCTCCCCTCCCTGTCCTTCCCTCAGCTCCTTCCCTGAAATGCCAGGGCTGACAAAACCCAGCCTGCACCTCCCTCCTGACTGCAGGAAAAATATTCCAAAGCAATTTTCAACCCCCCAAGGGACAGAAACAACAAACTTGTCCCGGAGAGAAGCAATTCCAGCTTTCCCCCGGGATCTGCTCCGTGTCTCCAGCCCTGACAAGCCTGGCAGGAATCAGAGTTGAAATCTGGGGCTTTCACAGGAACCAAAATGCTGCTTTCAGCTGTTTGGAAGGCTTTAATAGCTCCTGTCAGGTGGGACAAGGGAGAGCATTTTCTACAGGGGAGGGAAGGAAAAATGACTTTATACTTTAAAAAAAAAAAAGAAAAAGAAATCAGGAAAAATTAAAAAGAAATAAATAACAACTGTTTAATAAAACATTCCCGATATTAATAAAACATTATTAATTCTCAGTCATGTCATTTTGTGCCACGGCTGGTTTTGAGCGCAGGAAAATTCCCAGGGGAGCTGGAGCACTGTGAAATCATGGACCAAAGTGGGAGAAAGGTGTTGTTCCAAGGAGGAAAATTCAGTTTATAGGGAAAGGCGCCTGCCTGCAGCCAGGATTTGCCAGCTCACCTGGCTGTGGCTTCTCAGCTGAGGTCAAATGTGACAGAGCCCTGTGTGGATCAGGAAAAATCCAGGATTTGTGCTTTTGCAGCCTGGGCACTGGAACTGCTCCCGGCTGGGGGTGTTGGATCCGAGCCTTTCCCAGCTGGATGGATCCTGGAGGCTCCTCCAGCCCTGCTCCTGGAGCTGGGGCTCCCCTGGGAATCACAACCTGCCCTGGCTCAGGGGTTCCCTGCCTGCCAGAGCTGAGGGGTCATGGCTCTGGGATGGGATCCCTGAGACCCTGAGATCCCTGGGATGCTGAGATTCCTGATATCCTGAGATTCCTGAGATCTCTGGGATCCTGAGATCCTGAGATTCCTGCGATCCTGATATCCCTGTGATTCTGAGATCCTGAGATCCCTGAAGTCCCTGAGATCCCTGAGATCCTTGATATCCTGAGATTCCTGTGATCCTGACTGTGACCCTGAGATCGCTGAGATCCCTGATATCCTGCTCTGACATCCTGCTCTGATATCCTGGGATCCTGAGATCCTGAGATCCCTGAAGTCCCTGAGATCGCTGAGATCCCTGATATCCTGCTCTGACATCCTGCTCTGATATCCTGGGATCCTGAGATCCTGAGATCCCTGAAGTCCCCGAGATCCCTGAGATCCCTGTGATCTTGATATCCTGAGATCCTGAGATCTTGAGATTCCTGAGATCCCTGAGATTCCTGTGATCCTGACTGTGACCCTGAGATCCCTGAGATCCCTGATATCCTGCTCTGACATCCTGCTCTGATATCCTGCTCTGATATCCTGCTCTGACATCCTGAGATCCCTGAGATCCCCGAGATCCTCGTGATCCCAAGATCCCGAGGGAGAAGCCCTGTGCCAGCCCACACAGCTCTGCTGCAGCCCCAGATGGAGCCAGAATTGGAGTTTTCCCCCTGGAAATTGTCCCCATGGATCCATCCCTGCACACAAGGTGCTGGCAGCCTCTTCCAGATTCCAACATTTCCAGGCTGAGAGAGCAGAGCCTGAGTTCTCCAACCCCAGCCTGCCTCAGGAATCAGCCATTCCAGCTGGGACAAGGGAGGGAACTCGGGAAAAACACAGGAAGAACTTTTGTGTTTGGAGGGGGGAAAGAAGCAGATCCACGGCAAAAAAAAAAAATCCCCCTTGCACGTGCAATAATTCCCCCTCTTCTCCCATCAGTTTTTCCTGAAAAAGCAGAGATAACAGCCCAGCAGAAAGCTGCACCTCGCTGAGATAAGGATGTCACCACCAGGGTGGTGACAGCTGATAAGAAAGGCTCTGTCAGCGTCCCAGATGGAGAGATCCCCTCAAATCCCTGACTCCTCCTCTCCCGTGGCGTTTTGCAGTGCCTGGCAGCCGAGAGCTCATTCTGGTTCCTGGGATTTATCCGTGTTGGGCTGGAAACAGCAGAGGGGACAGGAGAGACAAGGCCATCCATTAGGATGAAGAATTCCAGGGGCAATGCCATCAGTCCAAAGCCTGGCTGCAGCTCTGGGCCACATCTGAGGAACAGTGAGGTCCCACCAAGAATTTCTCTGTCCCCACCCCATTTATAGCTCCAGATCCCCCCCAAATCTCAACCCTCTAATTTCTCTAATTAGGGGGAGAAAAAGCCCCAAACCTTTGCTCAGGAATGAAGAATCCCAGGGGCAATGCCATCAGTCCAAAGCCTGGCTGCAGCTCTGGGCCACATCTGAGGAACAGTGAGGTCCCACCAAGAATTTCTCTGTCCCCACCCCATTTATAGCTCCAGATCCCCCCCAAATCTCAACCCTCTAATTTCTCTAATTAGGGGGAGAAAAAGCCCCAAACCTTTGCTCAGGAATGAAGAATTCCAGGGGCAATGCCATCAATCCAAAGCCTGGCTGCAACTCTGGGCCACATCTGAGCATCAGTGACCAAAACAATGAGGTCCCATCGAGAATTTCT
>VYXF01006359.1:0-14492 GCA_013397295.1 Polioptila caerulea | reverse complement strand
CCCCTGCCATGGCAGGGACACCTCCCACTGTCCCAGGCTGCTCCAGCCCCAATGTCCAACCTGGCCTTGGGCAATTCCAGGGATCCAGGGGCAGCCTCAGCTGCTCTGGGAATTCCAGCCCAGCCCGTCGTCACCCTCCCAGCCAGGAGTTCCTAACTCCCAACATCCCACCTAAATCTCCCCTCTCTCTCTTTGAACCCATTCCCCATGTCCTGCCACCAGTTCCTGAAGAACATTCCCTCTCCAGCTTCCCCTGGAGCCCCCGGAACGTGCCGGGAGCTCTCCACCCAACCTTCTCCCCCACGGGGCTCTTCCCCTCACCTGTGCTGCTGGAGATGTTGACATCGATGCTGATGTCCGAGATGCCCCCTCCCTTGAGGGACGCCACGCACGTGTAGGTCCCGAAATCCGTGAACTTGAGGTCGATGATGTCCAGGTTGGTGGTGCCGGGGGACACGTCGGGGTCGGTCTGGGTGATCACCATGCGCTCCGAGCTGCGCAGGGGCCGCCCGTTCTTGAACCAGCTGAAGGTGAGCTCCTCCGAGGGGATGGCCTCCACCTGGCACGAGATCTTCACCTCCCGCCCGATCTGGATGTTGTCATCCTTGTGGTACGGGTCCGGGGTGATCCAAAAGCGTCCCTTTTTTAAGGCTGAAATGCAGAAAAAAGAGCAATTTTCTATAATGAAGTAGAAATTTGGCTTCGCTGGAGGCCCAAGCATGATTTTTGAAGGGGCTGCAGCCATAGGATTCGATTTTATTCCCAGGAATCTGCACAACACCAACATGGAATCACAAGGATAGAAGCTGGCACAGAATTAAAATCTGAGACACGAGCTGAGCCGTTTTTGTGTGGAAATAAATGAGATATCAGGTATAAATTCCATAAGATTTCCTGATTTTTAACATGAAACAGTGGCACGGATTCCCTAGAGAGCAAATCTATGCTCCATCCCTGGAAAAACTCACGGCCAAGTTGAACAGGGCAAAAATAAAACTGGGAGAGTGGAAGGAGTCCTTGTTCATGGGATGGAATAGGATGAACTTGAAGGTTTCTTCCCATCCCAATAATTTTGGGATTTTTGGTTAGAACTCCTAAACCTAATCCTGACCCTAAACCTAATCCTGACCCTAATCCTCCCGCCTGATCTGGGTGTTCTCATCCTTGTGGTTCAGGTCCGGGGTCATCCAAAAGTGTCCTTTTTTTAAAGGCTGAAATGTGGAGAAAAGAGCAATTTTCCTATAATAAAGCAGAAATTCAGCTTTGCTGGAAGGGTGAAGAGTTCCACCAAAAAAATCCCAGAAGTATTGGGGTGGGAAGAAACCTTCACGTTCATCCCATTNGATTTTTGGTTAGAACTCCTAAACCTAATCCTGACCCTAAACCTAATCCTGACCCTAATCCTTCACCTCCCACCTGATCTGGGTGTTCTCATCCTTGTGGTTCAGGTCCGGGGTCATCCAAAAGTGTCCTTTTTTTAAAGGCTGAAATGTGGAGAAAAGAGCAATTTTCCTATAATAAAGCAGAAATTCAGCTTTGCTGGAAGGGTGAAGAGTTCCACCAAAAAAATCCCAGAAGTATTGGGGTGGGAAGAAACCTTCACGTTCATCCCATTCCATCCCACGGGCAAGGACTCCTTCCACTCTCCCAGTTTTATTTTTGCCCTGTTCAACCTGGCCTTGAGTTTTTCCAGGGGTGGAGCATAGATTGGCTCTGATACAATATCCCACACCTCTGAAACGATAAATCATTTGTTTCCACACAAAAAAAAACCCTCAGCTCATGTCTCAGGATTTAATTTTGTGGCAGTTTCCAACTGGTTCATCCTCGCGATCCCATGTTGGTGTTGTGCAGATTCCTGGGACACCTCACACTGACCCGGGGTGCTCCAATTTTGTTTATTCCCACTCAGTTTTTTGTTTATTCCAACACAATTTCATTAAGTCCATTTTATTAACTCAGTTTTGTCAATTCTGACTCAATTTTGCTATTTCCAACTCAATTTTGCTAATTCAAACTCAGTTTTGGCAATTCCGACTCAGTTTTGCTATTTCCAACTCAATTTTGTTAATTCAGATGCAATTTTGCTAATTTAAACCCAGTTTTGTTAATTCAGACTCAATTTTGCTAATTTAAACTCCCTTTTGGCAATTCTGACTCAATTTTGCTAATTCTGACTCCGTTTTGGTAATTCAGTGGCTCCCTGAACAACTCAACACTTTGGGACTTGCAAATTCAGCACCAAACNTTGGTGTTGTGCAGATTCCTGGGACACCTCACACTGACCCGGGGTGCTCCAATTTTGTTTATTCCCACTCAGTTTTTTGTTTATTCCAACACAATTTCATTAATTCAATTTTATTAACTCAGTTTTGTTAATTCTGACTCAATTTTGGTAGTTCCAACTCAATTTTGCTAATTCTGACTCCGTTTTGGTAATTCAGTGGCTCCCTGAACAACTCAACACTTTGGGACTTGCAAATTCCGCACCAAACGAGCCCTCCCACCACCTGGAAAAAATTTCACATTTATTTATTTATTTATTTGGTTGGCTTCTCAAAGTGGGGGCAAAAAATCCTAAATTTGAGCTCTTTACCCTCAATAGGAGGGTAGGAGAGGGTTCTTCCATTGAGGAAAGCACATTTTTAAGGAGAGAATGGAAAATTTGGTGTTTTTCTGGGAAAAAACGTCATTTCGGATGCTGCTCCTTAGTTCTAACCACATCTTAAAGTACCCAACTGGTTGATTTTATTTATTCATTTATTATTTAATTTATTTACATTATTCATTTGCTTATATTTATTTAAGGAAGTTTCGTGGCTTTTATCAAGACGGGATTTTTTTGCAGTTCTCTTTACTGAGCAGCTCTCCTTCCCTTGGGAAAGCCTCAGCCAATTCCCAGGAATCAGCACTACCAAAGCTGGAATCACGAGGATGAAACCAGTTGGAAACTGCCACAGAATTAAGCTCTGAGGCACGAGCTGAGCTCTTTTTTTGTGTGTGTGTGGAAATAACAGCACAAACAATGCTTACCCACACAAAAACCCTCAATATTTTATGCAGATCCTTTTACAGGCAGGGGAAAACCAAAAAAGAACTCGATGGGCACGACCAGCGCGACGTTTCAGCCCGAATTAGTTGCTCATAACCTCAATAAACTATTTTTATTTCTGAGTTTTCAGCAGTTTCTCCTGCCTAGAACCGAACGAAGCCTAGCGGGGAAGTCAGGGTAACTTTCCTTTGTGGAAAAGCAAAAATTCCAAGGTAAGAAAAGGGGGCAGAACCTCAAAATTTGGGTCAAAGCTGTTTCTTGTAAGCAGAAGGGGGATGGAACTGGATGGGCTTCTATGTTCTTCCAACCCAAACCATTCCATGACCCTGGAGGAGGTCTCCAAAATCCCTTCAGACCTTCCTGATTTCCACCACATTGGGAACACCTGAGTGGAGCTTGCTACAAACCCGCCAGGTAAAGGAAAAGGGGGTTTGTATAATTTCCTCCATCCAGCAATCCCATAAAAGAGTGGGTTGGGTTTGCCTCATCTGTACATCCCTGGACCTCCTTTTCCAGGAGGAAATTTCCAGGAGGGTGTTCCAAAATGCCGAGAAAATTGAGCCATGCCACGGATTTGGTGTTATCAGTTACATTTTCAGCATTGCTGGGAAGTTTCCATGGGGTGAGACACAGAAATAAAAGAGAAATTAAAAGTTAAGGGGTTTTTACGTAGGCAGAGACAAGGAAGAATAGTTAGAAACTAAAAGAGATTTAATGGGATATTGGGAATTAGGAATTCCTGGCTGGGCTGGAATTCCCAGAGCAGCTGTGGCTGCCCCTGGATCCCTGGCAGTGCCCAAGGCCAGGTTGGACACTGGGGTTGGACCAGCCTGGGACAGTGGGAGGTGTCTTCATGACAGGGGTGGATGGAATCATCTTTAAAGTCACTTCCCACCCAAACCATTCCAGGGTTCTCTGATTAACCAGCAAAACGTGGGAGATGCTGCTGCACACCCTTCCCAGCAGAGCTTTGGGAACGTCACCAGCACACGGAGCTCCAAAGGAGCAGCAAATCTGCAAATAAATCTGCAACTGTTCTGGGAGACTCAGCAAAGTGCCAGCCTCGCCCCGAAGAGGCCCCAAAGAACGAGGACGTGATCAAACAGCCCGAGATGAAACAACTTTTGTCCTCAAACTCTTCACAAACAGTCCCTGCCCTCGTTCATTAATTGTATTTTCAAAGTAATCAAATGCAGTTCAGGATCTCAAGCAAAGCCCATTTATGTTCATCAGGTTCAGGGTTTTTTTTTTTCCACCCCTTCCCTGATCCACCCCAAATTTTCCTTTAATGCCTCAGAATGTTCCTGCCTCACCAATTTCCAAAGGCTCGATCACAACCAGTAAATACATCAAGCTCTGCACCATTTTCTGCACCATTTTCAGAATTATGGACCCCAGCGGATGCCGGACACAGGGAATGCTCGGATTTGTGGCTGCTGATGGTTCTGTCCGTGTTTAACCTGTGACAGCAGGGCCATGGAGCAGCAAAACTCCAAATTTCGGATTTTAACCCTCACTGAGCAGCCAGAGGCCCCCTGAGGCACCTCCTGTGCCCTCCCCAGAGGAGATTTGGAGTCATTTTGGCTGTTCCCTCTCACTTTTTTGTCAGTGATTTTGTTTCTTGTTCTTGCGAACAAGAGGAGAGCTCCACCCAAGCAGATGTGGAGCCCTGCATGGTCTTGGAGCAGATATTGGAAGTTTGGAGAGCTCCAAATCCAGCCTGGCCCTTGTTCCTGGGCACTCAGAATGGGAGTTTTCCCATATTCCAATCCTTTTGTGCCCAGCTCCACCTCACCTCCAGGATCCACCAGAGTCACTGGGGAGTCTGTGAGTTCCTGGATCTCACTGTGAGCTGGGCCAGAGATTCCAGGAAACCTTTCCTGGTGTCCAGGTGTTCCCAACCCCTTCCTGTTTCCTTCTCACACGCGGGAAAAATACTTTGTGATCCTGGGAAAGATTCCCCACTTAATATCTAGGGATGATGAACTACAGAGACACAGCAAGGAAATGGCCAAAGATCCCAGAATTCCAGGATGGATTGGGTTGGAATGGACCTCTAGGATCATCCAGTCCCAACCCCATGAACAGGGACATCTTCCACTATCCCAGGTTGCTCCAAGCCCCATCCAACCTGGCCAAACCATCCTGGAATGATGTGATCATGGATGAAACAACAAAATCTGTCTCAGTACCCCACATGGGAAGAGTCTCACATTCCGTATTTATTTTTATCTGGAATTCCAGCCTAAATGGACCCATTTACTGCCCAAACCCCTCATTCCCACGGAATAAAAACCCACGGAAATCCAGCCCTGTTGTCTTGGCAGTAACTTGTCCACTGCTATCAAATCAAGAGAAGGAAAATCCAAGTTTTTATCCCAAGCTCCAGAGACACCGAATTTTTTGTTTATTTTGGCTGTGGGCAACAAAGTTTTGTCTGTCTTCGGCATTCTCCAGGATTCCCTTAAATTCCACTATCCAAACAATTTTAAAACTGTCCAAAAGATCTTTTTCACTGGTGATTATCCCAGTGTGGTCATTAAATTTCATTCTTTACATGAAAATACATTTTGACATTGTTCTGTGGCGAAAGAACAGGAAAAAACTTGGATTTGTTGTTGTCAAAAATTTGCTTTTGTTGTCATGGACCAGGAAAACATTGGAGAGGAAAATAACGGAGAGGAAATTACAGATTTCTGGCTTAATTTTAAAACTTAATTATTAATAGAGGAGCAAAAGCACACCCCAAAAAACAGAGTTTGTGGATGTCAGCTCTGCATAATCAAAGTGTAGCACAGAATTCCAGAATTATTTGGGTTGGAAAAGTCCATAAATCCCACCCAGTGCCACCCCTGGATGGGCAGGGACACCTCCCACTGTCCCAGGCTGCTCCAACCCCAATGTCCAACCTGGCCTTGGGCACTGCCAGGGATCCAGGGGCAGCCACAGCTGCTCTGGGAATTCCAGACCAGAAAGGAATTCCCAATTCCCAATATCCCATTTAATCTACCCTCTTCCAGTTTAAAGTCATTCCTCCTTGCCCTGGTCACTCCAGCCAGGAATTCCCAATAACCCACCCAAATTCCACCTTCCCCACTTTAAAGCCATTCCCTGTGTCCTGTCCCTCCATCCCTGTCCCCAGTCCCTCTCCAGCTCTCCTGGAGCCCCTTCAGGGGCTCTGAGCTGTCCCTGGAGCCTTCTCCTCTCCAGGGGAACATTCCCTGCTCTGGAGCAGCTCAGTGGCCTCCTCCAACACATCCACACCTTCCTTGTCCTGAGGAGCCCAGACCTGGATGCAATTCCGGTCATAAGGACCAGGCTGGGTCAGAAGAAAACCTAAAATAATTCAAAAACCTTTAAAAAATAGAGTAATGAAATAAATAATCTGAGTTTTTAGGGACGACACTCCAACTTGGACTGCTCTAAAAATTACAATTCCTTAAATTGGGCACTTAAAATCATGGAATTGTTCAGGTTGGAAAAGTCCTGAGATCACCAAACCCAACCATCAACCAATGATTGGTCACCACTAAACCTTATCCTCATCCACACGTTTTGGGCCCAATTCCAGGGATTGTGGCTCCATCCCACCCCTGAGCAGCCTCTTCCAACACTTCCCAATCCATGAGGAAAAACTCTGAACCAACTGAGCCAAAATGGCACTTCCTGAGCGTTCCCTTCACATCCCAAGACAGGCTTGAAGCAAATTCCTGCTAAAAAAAGCCCCACGCTCCCAACATTTCAGCACCAGCTCGTTCTGCTCCTGTCAACACGGTTTGAGATGGAAGTTTTTGAAATCCTGAACTTCCAGCAGCTCTCTGAACAATTAAGATGTCAAACATCTTCTCCCAAAGCATCTCCAAACTTCTTAATATCAAATAATTATTTGGCACTTCCAAGGCCAGATGCATTCCCACTCCCAATTTAAATGCAAATCCCACGGAGAGACTTCAGGTTTTGTCTCTACTTTTAGAAACCGCTGCTAATTTTGCAAAGAAAAGGATTTTTTCATTCCTGTTTTTCCGCGTGCTCGGCTTAATTAGCTCCCGGCTCCTTCGGAGCTGCTCTTTTGAAGGAGGGGGAGGTTTGGATTCCTTTGAATGATGAAAATTTCAGTTTACAACTTGCTCCAAAATCTGATCCGTTAAAGAGATGAAGGCGAGATCAAAGGGGGAGAAACTCAGCGTGGTTCCTCTTTTAACGGCTTTTGGAAGGAAAGATTCCACGGAAACCGGCGGCACCGGGAGAAAAGGAGTTGGGGGTTGGGAACAGACGATCCCTAAGATCTCTTCCAGCACAAACCATTCCCTAATTCTGAGAAATAGCCAGGTGGGATTGAGCTCAGGAGGTTCCTTCTCCGATCTCGAGCTCACACCCGGTTTTCCAAGGGCTGAAGGCTTCCAGGGATGGAAATTTCACAACTTCCCACCCTTAGCTCCCAGGAAAACCAGGAGCTGTCCCAGTGGTGTCACTGGGCTTGGAGACAGAAGTTGCTGTGCCCTCCCATTTTTCCTGATGGAAAGATCCTTCCTTCCTGATTTTAAGGGGGTGGATTGTGGATGAGATCCCAGCATCTTCACAAGAGGGTGAAATTCCAAAAACTGCAGGAATTTGACCAAGAAGAAACAGGGACAGCTTAGCAGCTGGAATTTTGTCACTTTTAAAACCCCAAGCAGAAGGAAAAGGGGAAAAAAGCCAAAATATTTCCTAAGCTCCAAAATCCCAGCTTGCCAAGACATGGATGCGTGGCTGGAGCAGTGGAATGGGGCTGCCCCATCCCACAGGAAAATGGGAATTCAGGAGTCTTGTCACAAGAATTGGGATATAAATGAAACCTTCCAGAGAAGCGGCCACAATCCCCAGTGGGCTTTGCACTTGCCAAAAAAAATTTAAATCCTTGGAATGTTGCAGCTGGATGTTTTCCAGGGTCTTTACAAAGTTTAGTTCTTGGGTCAAAGTTGTCAAAAAAAAAAAAAAAAAAAAAAAAAACCTTGCANAAAAAAAAAAAAAGCCTTGCAGAGTTTTCCTGCCCTAAAGTGATCCACTGGAAATCTTCCATCTTTTCTTTGTACATTCCTCTAATCCCAGAGAAACCCTCCATTCCCAAGGTTTCCACACTGGATTATCCCTATTCCTGCTTTTGGGGTGGCTCAGCAGCTTTGTTGGACTTCAGGATTTCCTTAGAGCCTGGATTTCAACCAACATGGGATGCATTTCCCTCCAACAAATTTTTCTCCCGCTCTTAAACACCTCAAAATGACATCAGGATCCTATAAAAATTCCCAAAATTATTTATCAGACTGGGTAGAGACCTAAAAATCCCAGTCCCAGTTGCTTGATGCAGCAGGAAAAGTGTCTTAAAACAAATTTCAAGGGCAGCAAAGCACCTTGGGAACATAAGAAGAGACCACTGTGAACTCATCCTTCCCCTCTTGGTTTCCTCCCTCTCCAAGAGGAGAAAAAACTTGGAAAAGTTAAGCTTTTCCTCTGCCAAAAAGAAAATGTTTGTAAAAATACCCAGATCTTGTCGTGTGTTATCAGCCAGGATCTAAAACAATATTAAAGTACAGCACAAACCCTGCCAAAACAATTATCAGCTTTAGCAATTAATAACTTCTGCCAATCAAGAGGAAGAATAACCTTTACCCTTTTCTCCAGTGGAATCCCAGGATCCCTGAGGCTGGAAAAGAGCTCCAAGGTCAGCGAGTCCCAGCCGTGCCTGATGCCCACCCTGTGCCCAGCCCAGAGCTCTGAGTGCCACCTCCAGGGGACACCTCCAGGGATGGGCACTGCAACCCTCCCTGGGCACTGCCAAGGCCTGAGCGCCCTTTCCATGGGGAAATTCCTGCTGCTGCCCACCCTGAGCCTGCCCTGGCCCAGCCTGAGGCCGTTCCCTCTGCTCCTGGCCCTGTCCCTGTTCCCAGAGCCCGATCCCCCCCGGCTGTCCCCTCCTGGCAGGAGCTGTGCAGAGCCACAAGGGCCCCCTGAGCCTCCTTTGCTCCAGCCTGAGCCCCTTCCCAGCTCCCTCAGGGATTCTCCAGTCCCTTCCCAGCTCCCTCAGGGATTCTCCAGCCCCTTCCCAGCTCCCTCAGGAATTCCCCAGCCCCTTCCCAGCTCCCTCAGGGATTCTCCAGCCCCTTCCCAGCTCCATTCCCTTCCCTCCATGTCCTGCCAGAATTGAGGGGTCCGGAGCTGGACACAGCCCTCGAGGTGCTCCAGCAGTTTCAGCACAAGGGACAATCAGGACAATCCATTCCCTGCTCCTGCTCCCACACAATTCCCAGTCCAATCCTGGTGCCTCTGGCCTCTTTCCCACCTGGCCACACCTGAGCTCATGTCCATCCACTGTCCCCAGCACCCCCAGGACAAAATGGGAAAAAAGTGTCCACCTGAACACTAGGAGAGGGATCAGAGGAATCCCATCTCCTGAAATCCCTTCTGATAAATCCTTCCAGACACGTGGTGCCCAACAGGCTCCTCGTGTTGTCCTCCAAAGCAGCAATATCCCTTCAAAATCAAATTCCTGCTCACAAAAATTCCAGGAAGTCCTAATGAAAGGGCAGAAGGATCAATAAACCACCTCAGTTTTATGAACTCATCCATGACCCTCCAGCCTGGGAAGCGCTCACAGGCCGGAGCCTGTGGCAGATAATAAAAATAAATGGATTTATTCAACTCCAAAGCTCCACTTTTTCCCCCACATTCATTCCCAGAGCTGTAAACTTTTCGGGAGCAAACTTTTAGGGAATTTATGGCTGGAGGAACATTCTGGATGAGGAGATCAGGGTTTGCTTGGTTAAAACCTTTTGAAATCCCATCACAGAGGGCATTTCTCCGTGGAGGAGATGTCTGTGGATATGCACCCAAACCTTTGGAATTCTCCAGCCAGGAAATAAGATGGAAAATCAGAATTAAGGCTGGAAAAGCCCTCAGAGATCATCGAGCCAAGGTGTTATCCCAGCACTGCCAAGGCCACCATGGACCCACATCCCAAAATTTATTCCATTCTCCCACTTGTGGAACTTTCCCCAGAATAGAAAGAAAAAAAAAATGATGGAAAAAAAGCTCTTTATGCCATTTTCATGGAAAACGCAACATTTTAGGATTTTAGAATTCCCAGATGATTCCAGGCAGTGACCACAGATGCCAGATCCACATCCCAAAATTTATTCCATTCTCCCACTTGTGGAACTTTCCCCAGAATAGAAAGAAAAAAAAAATGATGGAAAAAAAGCTCTTTATGCCATTTTCATGGAAAACGCAACATTTTAGGATTTTAGAATTCCCAGATGATTCCAGGCAGTGACCACATGTGCCAGACCCACATCCCGAATTTTTTTCCATTCTCCCACTTGAGGGAGCCTTCCCCAGAATACAAAGGGGGAAAACAAGGATGGGAAAAAAACAAAACCCCTTCTGCCAATTCCATGGGAAAAACAACATTTTAGGATTTTAGCATTCCCAGCCATCCCCAGATGATTCCAGGCAGTGACCACACATGCCAGACCCACATCCCAAAATTTATTCTGTTCTGTTTCCTGGGAGCTTTTCCCAGGATACAGAGAGGAAAAGAAGAATTGGAAAAAAGATCCTTGTACCAGTTTCATGGAAAATCCAACATTTTAGGATTTTAGCATTCCCAGCCATCCCCAGATGATTCCAGGCAGTGACCACAGATGCCAGATCCATATCCCAAAATTTATTCCATTGTCCCACTGTGGGAGCCTTCCCCAGAATACAAAGGGGGAAAACAAGGATGGAGAAAAAAAAAGCCCTTTATGCCATTTTCATGGAAAACCCCACATTTTATGATTTTAACATTCCCAGCCATTCCCAGATGATTCCAGACAGTCACCACAAGTCCAGATGTGCCATCGCTCACCCTCCTGCTGGGTGACAACCATCACTGCTGCCACCAGACCCCAATTCCCCCTCTGGGAGAAAATTCCAGAGCCTTTCCCATGCTCATGGGGTCCTGCTCACATTCCAGGTGATGGAATCTGGGGACATTCCAGAGGTGCTGATGTCCAGCCAGCCCTAATTTTATCCTTTGCTCCTCTAAACCCCAAGGGAAATTCCTAAAAAAAAGCTTTGGGATAAAGAACAGGAGAGCAGAACGCAGGCAGGTGGAGAGAACAAAATCCCAGCATTTTTATTTAATTAAAAGAGCAACAAAAGTTCATTAATTTCCCAATCTGAGCTTCCTCCTTCTATTTTCATTCCCTAATTTTTTTTTTAGCAGCCACGCCTATAGTTCACACAGTTTTTAAAGGGATAATCCAGAGGTACTTCCAGCAATCTTGGCCTTAAAAGGGATTTCCCTGGAGTGCTTTTTGTTCGGGAAGAGCTTTTGTGCTGCTGTGGAGCACGGCCATTATTCTCTATTTCAGCTGACAGGGAATCCCACCCCTCAGAAAAATGAACTCCCAGGATGAGGTTTCCACTCCTCAGAAGGTGAAGTCACACAGGCAGAGTGAAATGGAATTAAAAATGTGCTGCTGTGACAATGGGAAAGAAGAAGGGACTGAAAAAAGACGGGAATGGGAGAAGCTGCTCAGGAGGGAATAAATGGAATAGGATGGCCAGGAATGGGTGGAGTCCCCATTCCTGCAGGGATTTAGAGCCCTGTGGAGGTGGCACTTGGGGACATGGGGCAGTGCTAGCCTTGGCAGGGCTGGGGGATGGTTTGGCTCGATGGTTTTGGACTTTTCCAACCTCAGCAATTCTGTGCTTCCATGATTTTCACCCTTCCCAACTCTGCAAAAGCTCCTGACTTGAAGCCCTGGAAAATGTTTCCGTGGCTCTCCCTGTGTCCCAATCTGCTGTGCAGGTGTCCTGCAAGGATCTTATCCAGCATTTCCCTCTCTACTGCATGGAGGAGCCACCCTAGAATCAGAGAATCCTGGTTGGGGTGGAAAAGTCCATAAATCCCACCCAGTGCCACCCCTGCCATGGCAGGGACCCCTCCCACTGTCCCAGGGTGTCCAACCCCAAAGTCCAACCTGGCCTTGGGCACTTCCAGGGATCCAGGGGCAGCCACAGCTGCTCTGGGAATTCCAGCCCAGCCCCTTCCCACCCTCCCAGTCATGAATTCCTTTCTCAATATCCCATTTAATCAACCCTCTCCAGCTTTAAGCCATTCCTCCTTGTCCTGGTCACTCCAGCCAGGAATTCCCAAGATCCCCAATCTCTTTTCCATCTAAAAGCCATTCCCTGTGTCCTGTCCCTCCATCCCCGGTCCCCAGTCCATCTCCAGCTCTCCTGGAGCCCCTTCAGACCCTGCCAGGGGCTCGGAGCTCTCCCTGGAGCCTTCTCCTCTCCGGGGGAACATTCCCAGCTCTCCCAGCCTGGCTCCAGAGGGGCTCCAGCCCTGCATCAGCTCTGTGGATCCCTCAACACATCCACACCTTCCTTGGCCCAGGTCCCTCTCCACCTTTGAAGTCAAATGTGGGTGGCCAGCAGCCACAAAAACAGGAAAACATCCAGAAAAAAAGTCATGGAGATGCTTCACTCATGGAATGAAGCGCAGGTAACAAAGGCTCACTGGGACAGACATCAAAATTTAAGGAAATTTCAAGGGAAAACATTTCCTCTGAGCCCTGCTGGTGCTTTGAGGGAACCAAACATTTATTTCTGTGTCAGATTGGGGGATTATTGTCAAATCCTGGGATTTGGGGTGCACCTGACACAAGATGGGAACTCGAACTCCGTTTACCAAATGCTTCTCCTGCCTGGCTCGGAAGTTTCTATTTCCAGCAAATTCCCTTCTCTCCTCAGCTGCTGTGTGAAAATCCTGACCCACGACAGTAAAATGAGCCAAAGTGTGAGAGAAATGAGGCAAAATGCTGAGAAATAAACACAAAGCCAACCCAAACTCTGCTTTTCTCTCATATTTCACTCCTCAACTCAGCATCACTTCCAGCAAAGATAAATCCAAGACTGGAATGGAGAATTTTTCCCTTCTGAAGTAGAGTTTTTTCCCATTTAACAGAAATAATAAGGGGGAAATAATAAAACTGGGGCTAGGAAGGAGCTGAGATTCATTTATTTAATGGGTTCTTCTCGTTGTGGCCCCTTCTCAGCATTAACGGGGCCACAGTGCTGAGAGGGAAAAGGAAAAGAAAGCACCTCGAGTGTTTTAATGAGACTTTGTTCAACATCTCACATCTCCCAGGCATCGTCTTCTATAAATAAAAATGTGAGGGGATATTATAATAATTTTTTTTATTGTGATGCCATGACTCATGGAATTTGTGTCTGCAGGGATTTTGGGACGTGGCTTTTCCTCAGGGCTGGCTGGTGCTGTCTGCTGGGTCAATTAAAACATTGAGGTTTCTTTTCACACCAAGTTCTCCCTCTCCTTTTCCTCACTCCAAGCTGTTTTCCGCTCCCCATTCCCTTTCCCCACCTCATCCCCATGTAAATCCCAGCAAATTAGCGTTCCTGAGCCAAGCAATGCCAACAAAACCTCCGAGCCAAATGTCAGCAATTCAAATTCAAACACAAAGTTCCAAATAAATCCGTGCCCATCTCCTGCTCCAACCCAGGCCCATCCAATGCTCCCTCCCTGACCCCCAGGACAGAATTAGCTCCTAATTCCTCATCCTGCTGGAGAGCAGGAGATGTTGGGGAATTAGAGGTGAGCAGGGGTTGTGGCTCCCATGGAATATTCCCACAGTGGCTCTTTATCCACCAGTTTTTTAGTCCGAGTCTGATTATTTCCAGGTTATTCCTTCAAGTTCCTACAGCTCAGAGTTTCTGTTTTGCCGCCATTCCCAGATTAAATTGTGGAAAAAGAGGTTCAGATAAATAGTTTGGTTCAGGGAGGTGAATCCTCTCTGATTATGCCAATCCAGCTCTGTATCCAAACCAACTGCCTGTGTCCCAGGGATTTTCCAGAAGGGAATAAATGAGCAGGGAGAGATTCGCCCCAACTGCGAGCCTCCTCATTTATTTTCACCTCGGACAGACACTTTTCCTGATATCTCCTGGAATTAGAGCACAACAATCAATCTAAAGCTCCCCACCAGGGAGAAAATTCCCAGCCTTAATTTCAGGAACAACTTCAGATAAGGAGGGAGGAAGAGGTGAAGGAAGCAATGGGAACTCCAGGAGCTCAGGGTGCATCCAAGGACTTTGGTGATCATTTCATAAGATCATGGAATATCCTGAGTTGGAAAGGTTCCACAGGGATCAGGGAGTTCAAGTCCTGTCCCTGCACAACAATCCCAGCCTGGGCATCCCTGGCAGCTCCTGGAGCTCTGGCAGAGCCGTGCCCATTCCCTGGGGAGCTGTTCCTGTGCTTATCCCACCCTCTGGAGGAAGAACATTTTCCTGACCTCCAGCCTAAACTTCCCCTGACACAGCTCCAGCCCTTGCCTGGCTCCTGTCCCTGGTCACAGGGACCACAAATCAGAGCTGCTCCTCAGGAGGATGTTGA
>VYXF01006357.1:0-18822 GCA_013397295.1 Polioptila caerulea | reverse complement strand
TAAAACTATTTTTAAAACCAGCTAACAATAGGAAACACTGGAGAGGAAAAAGTGTGGAGTGGAAAGTTTAGAGGGGCCTGAGAAAGGGGGAAGACATCCAGATATGAATACCTGGCAACCACAAATACTGCTGATTTCTTGTCAGGACAAATCTCCTCACTCTCTAGAAATGAACTGAAGAATGGGACTTAGAGGTTTATTTTCTTTAGTGTTTTACTTGTGGTGTCACAATTTATGAAGATAACATTTACTTCCTCTGCTGGGGTTCTTCTTCTGTTTCGGTTGGGGTAATGTTCTTCAAACTAGCTAGTATCGGGCCATGTTTTGCATTTTTGTGGTGAAAACAGTGTTGATAATATAGAGATGTTTTTGTTATTGCTGACCAGTGCTTGCACAGCATCAAGGCCTTTTTTGCTTCTTTCCCTGCCTTACCTGCAAGGCAGCTAGGAGTGCATAAGTATCTGGAAGAGGACATCCCCTGACAAGGGGATATTGCCTGACAAGGGGATATGCCATACTACATGGGGTCATGGTCAGCATAGAAAGCTGGGGGAAGATGGAAGAAGATGAGGGTGTTTTGAGTGATGACATTTGTCTTCCCATGTAACCATTAGGCATGATGGAATCCAACTGTCCTGGAGACGACTGAACACCTGCCTGCCCATGGGAAACAATGAATCAATTTCCTATTTTGCTTTGCTTGTGCGTGTGGCTTTTGCTTAGCCTATTGAAATATCTAATGCCAAGACACGAGTTTTCTCTCTTTTGCTCTTCCAATTCTCTCCGCATCCCACTGGCAGGGGAGTAAGCAAGCAGCTGTGTAGGGCTGAGTTGCCACCTGGGGTTAAACCACAGCACTTGGATAGCTGCTCTCTGCAAACAGATGGTGCATTTTGAATTAATTCAAATATTGACTACACAAAGTAGTTGAAATAAGGACCACAAAACTTCCCTCACACTAAAAAAACTCCCACGTGCATAACAAAAATACATTCAGAAAGCTATTAAAAAAAAACAGAAAACAAAATGTGTAATTGATTTTGATTGCCTTTTTACCCTGGAGTTTCCCAGGTAATCATATCCTTCTTTAAGGACTGAAAATTTCATATTTTTATTTCTTAAAAACAGAAAAAGAAACAAATGGAAAAAATGTGAAAAAAAGTTAGTTTGAAAAGAGAGTACATATAAAGGCACTGCAGAAAGTAAGGTAAAAATATTCCTTGGAGAAAGCTAAATAGCAAAAGAATATCTTTCTGGCAAGTCAAGTTAAGATTTGATTAAGATCAAATCAATGCACTGAGAAGATCAAATAAAGTTCCACTTGCATATTTCAGGCTAAGAAGTGATCATGGAGGTTATGATTTCCATTCACACTTAAGGATAAAGGAAAGAAAAATGTTAAAGGAACTGAAAGTTTAGAGAAGACGTCAAATATAATTTAACTAAACAACATGCAAAGTGAAATTCAATTCTTTTTTCTCATGGCAATTGGCAATTAAATAAACAACTCAGAAAACAATCTGCATTTACTCATGGTAAACAATGAGTTAAAGTCTCTGGCATGTGTACCTGCAGTATGTGCAGACACTGACTGTCACTGGGATGTATCAATCCAGAATTATTATATCCTGGATAATAACGCTCTGCAAATTTTCTTTGCTAAAGATAGGATATTTCTGTAATTTTACAGTGCCTGTCCCACCAGTCGCTAGTTCTTACTTATTCCCTGACATACACAGTCTCTATCTCTGTTCTTGGACTCAGTATCCCTCAGGGAAATCCCAGAGCAGACCAACTTCTTCCAGCAAACACTCAACATTTTCTCCTTCTGGCCTGCCATTTTCTACACTAAGTAACTCTGTTTCTCCAGTATAATAGAATTCCATACTCAAGTAATCTGAGGTTCTCTTTTCACTACCTTTTTTTTACAAGTCTTCCCTTCTTCTTCCAGTATAGTGTCCACAGATTTCAGTGGTTTCCCCAGAAATAAGTTCAGAATTATCTGTCCTTTCTTTTTTTCCATCTCCCTTCCCACCAACTCTTTCATCTCTCTTCCCCACCCCAAAAACTGACAGTTGACTTCTGCTATCTTCTTCTGCCTTCTCCAGTTGCCCAATTCACTGTTGTCCAGTGGCATTTTTCACACCAAACTAAGTTAGTTCTTCTTGATCTTCCATGGATTTTTCTCAAATTATACCAATGGAGGGGAGGAAGTACTGGGGAGAAAATTTCCTTTCTGCTTTCTCAGAACAGAATTACTAATTGTAACAAAATGCTTATTGAGAAAGAAAACTCATAAACAAATCATCCTTTTTTATCAGGGAAACAGAAATTGTGCCTGTACAGCACCAATTCAAATTGCATTTAAACAGATTGATGACATGTTCTTCTGCTGAAGTTCTCTGAGAAATGAGTCAATAATTTCTAACTTTGGTGCTTCAGAGATTATTGGAATAGCTCTATTCCATTGTCTTCTGAAGTTTTAAATTTCTGGATAATAGTAACTACTGCAAAGAATTAGGATATTATAATATAATGCTCTTGTACAGAAACATTAATGTTAAACAGAAATGGCACTTCTTCCAGAAGGTGGGAACACATGCTGGAAGCAATAGCATCCACTTCAGAGGGTAAAAGCCTATATGACACATAAATGGATAAGACAGACATGATTTCAAAACCATCTCTGCCCACACAGATTCCAGCAGGTGTAATGATTCATTTATCTCCAATGACTGAAAATTTTGCGGCCATAATGAAGAATATTAAATATTTCCTTTTCATTGGCAATTACTGTTGTATTCCGAGTAAAGTGAGATTAGAGTACACAAAGCCACTCTGGCTCTACTTCATCCCTCTACTTGGGTTAAATCATTAGGTTGAAAAAATATTTTTACAGCAGTGAAGTAGCATCAGTGTACATGATAGTGCTCTTCCAGTTCTTAACTGCTTTCTAAATCAGATACATCAGGGTAAACATAGACTAGAAAGAAATCACTGAGCTGAAATCAGCCATCCACTGGCATAAAACATATTATTTCTCAAATACCTTATCAGATATGAGATTGCCTCTCTCAAACATATCAAGTCCATCTGACAACTACTATGTCCGGCCCTCCATTACCTTCTGGGAAATCATTTACTGAACCTCCTTGCTGTGATGGTTAACACCATCATTTTTCTAGTCAAATATTATTCTTGGCCAGGAAAAACCCTTTATTTCAGTAACATTGTTCATCAGCTCAAATGGTTCTTCTCTCTCTTTCGTATTTACTTCTGTGATGTACTTAGTGACATTGATCACATTCACTACAAGCTTTTATCTTAGAGCCTGGATCTATTGGTCACCAATCAACCGACCTGTTCTTCTCTGTGTTTGTTCAAAATTTCTTGAATATAAGTGGTGCAGGGAACCCATACACAGGAACTTGAGCAATGGCTTCTTCAAATTCTTGCCTCCAAAATAACGTGCCGGACACCTCCTAGGATGGCAATTGCACTTATACACTATTACCCATGGTGTATTGATGAACAGTAGGCCTGAGACTATCTTTTTCTTTCACTTCCACATTATAAAATTATGAAATATTTTCTTGTTACTAAATATAAAAATGTCCAACATTACACTTCCATTGCTAAATTTCATCCTTGTGTAGTTACTCCATCTCTCAGTCATTCAGGTTTTTTCTATTTTACCCTTCAATCCTCTTCACTGATGGCGCTTTCTGAATGTTTGTATTTCTTTGTTCTTCCTATTTTCTCATTCTAATTTGCCAGTATTATCAGCCCCAAGGTCATGAGGAATTTCTGTAGATATCCCTTGTAACTCACCCTCTCTCACAACCTGTTGTTGCCTCTCCATCAGCCAGTTCCTTATGCCACCTTCCTTTTTTAATTTTGATCCCCATTTTCTTCAGGTTAAAAAAACACATAGCACCATAATTTCACAAAGTCTAACTGGACTGAAACTTCCACTCTCCTTTTTTCTAGAATATATATTATGTAATGAAAATAGCATCACATAGACTGATCTAGACCACAACTGGCATATAGCAAATGAATACAGAATTCCATTTGTTTCTGCCATTTACTTCTGTGCCTTCAATTATTGTTCTTTCAAAAGTCATTCAAAAAAATATAAACCACCCAATAAAAAAATTCTGCCCGAACACAGCAGCCTGATTATAAATCTTTCACTGAATTTGGAATTTCAGATTTCTGAAAACAGAGTCAGAATTTCAGTTCTCTAATTATTTTGGTATGGAAAATATCCAATCTCTTGTAAAGCAAGTATATTAAGTTAAAACTGAGCAAATTAAATTAATTTTGTTATCTTTCTGGTAATGTTAATTTCTCACTTCCTACTTTCTTTTCTTACAGCAGTTCCACTATTATTTTATTCATACAGATAAAGAACAGTTTAGTATTTGTTTTAAATTCCTTAGTAGAGCCTAACCCTGTTGGGCCTGAAATTGTGCTGCTGCTCAGATGAAATCACTAAGATTCCATTCAGGTGATCACTAATTCCTTGTTCTTCTGCCACAGCTAAACTCCAAGAAAGGAGTTAATCTTGGTAGCTCAGAGGGTTGAAGAGCAAAAGTAAATAAAATAAAATTACTTGTCATCTTTGTGTGTAAGATGCAGGCTGCCTCTACAGCCTGTAGTATAACATTGTAGAAATATCCTTACTCTTATGTAATTATAATTTTGCATTACATATCAACAGAGCTCACCTCACTGAATGACATGCTTTGAATTAACAGAATCAGGTTAAACTTTTGGAATTAAAACTATGACAAGATAGACCAGGAAAAACAAGTATAACTGAAAAACTATTTTCTGTGACTCTAGCTTTTGCCAAAAGAGTCAAAAGTTTAGAAGAAAGGGGGCACAGACACTAGAGCTGGCATATATGAATGTACAGCACCAGTGCAGAGCAATCAGAAGGGAAGGGCAATGCTTGTACTTCAGCAAACAGCGCTAGAATGGGATTCCTAATGAGTAAACACTGGGTCTTGCAGGTCAGCAAAACTATGGCCACCTCTATGTGTTTGTACGACTGACACTCATTAAGTGTTAGTGCCAACAGTGTGGTGACAAGAAAAGTATTAGGATGTTGTTATGATTCCATAAAGAGACTTAAATGTTTAGGTTCAGATTTATGTAAAACACTTCTAAGTAATATATTTTATCCATTTGCTTTTCTTTGCATGTTCCCAGGACCGGGGTAAAAACATAGTCAATCAAAAACACTTTGAGTACTTAGAGGCTCCTCAAGATTTAGCTTGCTTTATATAAAGTACCAAAAAAATGTTATTTTTAATTGCAGCACAGACAAAGGTTCTTCCTTCTTTCATCTGATCAGTCATCATTTCAATTCTGCCTCATGCAGTAGATGCAGTTAAAATATGTTTTCACAAGCATCTACTCTCTGGCAGGAGTGACAAGTTAACATACAAAATTATGCCATTATCAAGTTATGCCAAAATACCATGTGATTGACATTGGTGCCTGGGATTTCAAGGTAATGTGTGTTCAAATGCCATACATTTTACACAACAAGTCCTTTCAAGATTATTAATGACTACAGTATTTTTTTAATGATGGCTGCTTAACAACATATTGCAAAAGGGGCTGAATGATATTTTCTCTTACAGACAACAAATTTATTGATGCTTCAAATTTATTGATGGCTCTAGAAATGCAGAAAGAAAACAAAGATATTTTTTAAATCACTCCATTAATTATATGAATTCATACTTTCACATAATAATCTAACCTCTCAAAAAATCCTATGGGAGTACATACAAAAGCTTTTGTTTCTAGGAAAGCTGCACTTTGGTTTGCAGTTGTTATAGTAGTAGTATCTCCACAGCCCAGAGATTTCTCAGACAGCTGTGTTTATTGGCAGCACTGAGCTTACCTATTTGAGTAAGACTCTAAAAATCCCAGCTCTTCCAAGCAACTTCTGAAATACCACTACTCTCAGAAAACGTTACTTACAAACATCACAGAGAGAACACTTAGATTTGCCCTATTAAAAAGCTGCTGTGTCTGACAGCTATCATTGAAAGAGATGGTCAGAAAGGTCAGTACTTATTTGGTGTTACAAATGCTCACAGAAACATCTTTCTTGACATATTATGTCTTCAAAACCCTAGAGGATTTAGTTTGTGCACCTTACCCATGCAAATAGATATAGGTAGTCCTAGGGTGCATGTTTCCAAGAACTGACTATAAAATACTACAATGAGCAACAGATGCAAAAATGTAACAGGAACATGGAAATAAATGGAGCTTTACACAATAATAATGATACAACTTCTCTTTTTTACACATCAGCTTTCCATTATTAAACATTAGAGGCAAACCGCACAGAGAAAAGCAAAAATCGACATGGCCTGACAAAGAGGGGATCCACTGAAGGTATAAGGAGCCCATGGCTTCTCTTGCTGCAGCCCAGAGCTGAGGTAACTGTATATCATGAGGGCTAAGGGTAGATTCACAAAAGCTACCTTTGGCATAATGAGCATAATTATCCATAATCAAAGGGAAGGAGAAGGTTCCTTCTTATGACAAACTGGAGCAGGTGGAGAAACTTAACATAGCTCTTCGTGGACAACAAGCTGTCAAGGAACCAGGAGTGTGCCCTTGTGGCCAAGAAGGCCAACGGCATCCTGAGTTATATTAGGAAGAGCATTGCCATCAGGTTGAGGGAGGTGATCCTGCCCCTCGACTCAGCCCTGATGAGGCCACATCTGAAGTGCTGTGTCCAGTTCTGGGCTCCTCAGTACAAGAGACATAAGGATCCTGAAGTGGGTCCAGGGGCAGGCAACAAAGATGATTAAGGGACTGGAGCATCTCTCCACAACAATAGGGTGAGAGAGCTGGGCCTGTTCAGAGTTGAGAAGAGATGACTGAGACGGGACCTCGTTAATGTATACAAGCGACTGAAGAGAGGATGTCAAGAGAATGAAACAAAGCTCTTCTTGGTGATGCCAAGCAATAGGACAAAAGGCAACAGGCAGAAACTAATGGATAGGAAGTTCCCCTTGAATATGAGGAGTGCTGGTGACCATGCACTGCAATTGATCGCCCAGAGAGGTTGGGGAGTCTTCCTCACTGAAAATATTCAAGAACTGTCTGGATGCAATTCTGTCCAATGTACCCTAGGATAACCAGGCTTAAGCAGGGAAGTTGGACGAGGTTGGCAACCTACTGTTGCCCTTTCCAGTCTTTCCCATTCTGTGATTCTGTAGGTCTTCAAAGCATTCTCTATAAGAACTCCTGTCTCTCCTCCTGGTGATTTTAGTTGGAGACCAGGAAGGCTTGCCTTTCCCTCATGGTTTACTTAACACTTATTAGTCATTTCAGACATTTATTTCATCTCAGGCTAAATTTTGCTGCAATTTTTAAGTCAATCACAGAGAATTTTTCAATAACCACACTTGGAACATGGAGGCAAGCAAAGATCAAAACATGTTCAGCAGCTTTTTGTGCCAGAAATCCTTTTAATCAGAAAACTCCACAAACGTGAGGCTGAGTGTAGAACATTCCCCCAGGCAAGACTTACTATCCACAGACAGAGATTGTATTTCAGAGATTGCATCCCACACTAGTGTTTCCATTTTCCTCTTTCAGCACCTCACAGTCATTCAGCTACAACTTTCACAAATTGGAATCCTCTCCTCTAATACTGACAGCAGTATTAAAGCAGGATCCCTTAGATCCTCTCCCTTCCCCATACAGCTAGGTGGTATAAAAGGGAGACGAGGAAGAAGGCAACTCAGAAGGAGAAAAAATGTGAGTATTGCTTAGAAAAATACCAGCCTGTCTCAAGAAAGCACCATGTTTTTCCAGTTCCTGTGTATCAAACCCCAACTCCCTCTGTGTGTGTTTTCATGCTACAGCAGATCTACCTGAACTACCATTAAGTTTGGGTACTAGGCAAGTCTAGCTGCAATTATATACTTCCAATAAAACAGGCTCTAAATTCACTCAAGAGGAAGGAGAAATTAGTCCATTCTGAATGCAGCATAGGCATTGCTAAACTGAAGACACCAAGAGCATAGTATTGGTGGTAATGCTATTCAAGATCATTATCAGTGATTTGGATCATTGGATGCAACCATCCTTTCTGAATTTGTGGATGACATCACAGTTGGGGGAGCAGGAGATATGGCCATGAGTTTGGAATGCATGGCTTACAAATGTCCCTTTCTATGAAAATTTTTCTGTGAGTCTGGGACACATAGACCAACACAGTGAGAAAAGCTTCCACTTGTAGTTGTGGCAGCCACCATCAGCATAGCTGCTATTTCCTGTCAATGAAAGTTGGCTGGACAAGCTGCACCTAGCCTCTGACTCTTGTTTGCAATGTTGCTATTCCGTTTCACGTAAGCAAGCTAATTGCTTGATCTGAACATGTGGAAAACACTAGTTCTGTGCCTAATGACACTGGGATAATTGGCTGGCATATGGCACCATAAAGGCTGATCCCAGCAGCATCAGAGTGCTATTTAGTACCTTGCAGAACTGGGTGTTGGCTAAAAGAAGTGATTGCTTTCAGAACACCATTTGTCTAAATAGAAGCCTTAGGACTCATGTTCACAGCTGCACAATATTTATTCATATTATTCTTTAATCTTTCACAGCCTCTGTGAACTATTTGGTGTTAGAAATGACAATGTAAATATGGATTTTGCATTTATGTATTAGCTTTTGTAAGTTATTATTAATCACAACAATTTAGATATAGTACAATTTGTAATCCCTTCAAACTACTTTCTGATATAGTACAATCTGTCAGCCTTTGTATGAACCACATGACTTATATAAATAGTAATGTGATAAATATATTATACCTTAGGCCTTTGCATAATATTAAAATAAATACTATGTAATATTAAATGCTTTCATTTTTGTAACTAACTAACAATAGAGAAATAGCTAATGTTGATCAAAAGTATTTGCAAAAATAGGTAGAACATCTGGATGATAACATTGAAAAGAACCAGACAACACCAAAAGCACAAGGAAGAATCTACCACTGACCTTTCAGCTATCAATAACTGTCAAACCGCAGACCAGGGGGCCTCATGAAAAAATAAAATACAAGACTCTCAAAATCACATGTGCATTGTAGCCTGTACTCTAAAAAGATGAGGTCAGGGGTTGAACTAAGATAAAGAATTCTCAGAACATATAAACTCAAAGGAATGTTTGAATAAGTATAACATTCATTAATATGCATTTGACCAATGCAATGAGAGAGTATATAAGAAGAGTTGTTACAGTTAATGGTGTGTTTTTTGGCCAACCATCAAAATACTTTATTGCTGGATTTTGTCCCTTTTATCCCTTAATAAACTTTTAAAATTTTAAAGAGTGAGTTTTTTTCTCACATTTGGTATGGACAACTAAAAAGAGGTCAGCAGCAGCAACACAGCCTGTAAAGGTGGAAATACAAATCTGTAATCATAATACTATGTATGTGAGAAAGGAGTGTTATAAATACATAATATTGGCTTTTCACATTAAGATGACTGCTCTATGTATAAGGTTAAAATAATTTTGCTATAAAGATATAGTTGTTATTCTTTCCTGTTAACTGAACTTCAACATAGTAGTATAATAATTGATATAGAGATGGAACTACATCAATTTATCAAATTTATTTATCAAATTGATATAGTGATGAAACTATATGGACCACTGCGTGGTCAGGACAACATCTACTGGACATATGATGAGGACCCCTGCTACTGATACGCCAATAATACCCACTGTCTGAAGAAAATGAAGAAAATGAAGACCAAAGCCCAAACTGGAAGGGGTAAGAAAACCACAACCAAGAAATGTGCATGCTCTAAAAAGGTGGACCCAAGGAGGGGCCATGCTAAACAGTTCCTGGAAAATGTAAAATAGTTTTGTGGACAAGATGAATATGCATACTGATTTATGAATATGCAATAGACTGATGTAACAGAAAAAATTTAAAGAATGTCTCCAAACACAGTAGGTGTGCTCTTGGCTGAATGACAAGCAACCAGCTGTAAGAAACTTTGCTTTATTGTCTTTGTCTCTCATTTTCATTTACTAAACTTTTAAATTTAACAGGAGAGTGAATCTCGTTTTTCACAGGAGGATTCATAAAATGTAACAAATTTAACTCAGCAAAAGTATTTTTGATCTTTTGATGTTATAAGCTGCAGTGAATCGTCCAAGAGCATATTTGTTGCTCAGAAAATAGTAAGAAATAAATTTGAGAAACAGTCACTGTAACAAAATATGCTAAGAGACTAGTGTAAAATCATCTAGTCTGAATAATGCATGGAAGAATATGTCATAGTGTATAAGCACAGCTGTAGTTATTTCCCCAACTGTAACTACTTCTATTATTTGTGGTAAAGCCACCCAAACAACAGCCAACTACCGCATGTGCTTTGCAGAATACTGGAGAAAGAGGTTGATGATGCACAGGCATGACAACCTTTTAGGTAAACAGCAGATAACAAAAAGACCATCACAACAGTGCAGCTTTTTTACCAGCCTGTTCAGCAGGCGCTCAGCACAACACTCCTGCTCTCTGCCGGCTCTGCAATGCCATGTGTTGGGGGTTAGGTTTCTTTCCTTTCGTTCCTTTTTACTTATGGAATTTTTTTCTATAAGCTCTCTTATCTGAGAGTTTCCTGATAAAAGACAGGGCTGGGGCAGCTGCTGGGGGCAGCTGTGCTCTCTCACTCGCTCACTCGCTCACTCTCGCGCTCGCTGTCTTGCTCGCTGTCTTGCTCGCTCTCTTTCTCCTCTTTGGAGGAGGAGTATGGTCGGAGCTGCTGCTTGGGGAAGGCAATTTGCTGCTGCTGCAGGAGCCCAGCTCAGAGCTGCTTCTTCTACCGTGGGGCGAGCCTCTGCTTGTGAGAGCAGACACTGAACTGGGACCTTATTAACACCTACCCCACTCACTTATCACCATCTGCTCGGGTGCCCAGGATCCTGAGCTCCCCTCTCCCTGCCCTGCTGGGAGCTGGACCACTGCTGCCCTGCCCCTGTTGCTTCTTCAGCAGCGCTCTGAGTTTTTCACTCCACTGTAGCCTCACAACCCCTGCCTGCTGAGACATCCTGCAGTCCCAGCTTGCTGCTTCCAAGAGTCCTGTTGGGGCACTGGGATCGACTGTCCCAGGGGTTTGTGAAGCAAAGCCCCTCTTCCATCCCTTCCCATCTCAGCCGAGACGCCATCACCGCGTGCTCCCCGAGCTCGCACAACAGCGCCCCCTGCAGGCACGGAGGAATCATCGCATCCGCCCCGCCCACCGGGACCCACCAGCGCCCCTGCCGGCTGTGACTGTAACTGCACCAAAGGGGAAAGTGCCTGAGAGCCCAGAGAGAAGGCTGACACTGGGTTTGTGGGCCTGCTTGTTGTTAGTGCCATAGTTGTTGTTGTTTGTTTGCTTTATTATTCATACTAGTAAAGAATTGTTATTGCTATTCTTATCTCTTTGCCTGAGAGTTCCTTAATTTCAAAATTACAATAATTCGGAGAAAGGGGTTTACATTTTCCATTCCTAAGGAGGCTCCTGCCTTCCTTAGCAGACATCTGTCTTTCAAACCAAGACACTATGTCTATTCACACTTTACACCATCCACCTATTGGCACATGCATAGCCAATAATTTTGACATCCATGACTGAAGACATTTCCTTGCAGAAGAAACCACCGAGAAATTTTTGGAACTGATACTTCTCTTTTTTTGTTCATATTATTTTATGGCTCTCATGAGATTTTTTGGTCGCCGAACTTTAATGGTTACATATTTTAAGGGGGAAGTTTAAAGGAAATGCTTCTGTCAGCCAGCATGCTTGACTTTTACCTTAGCTGAAAACATATAGTGATATGACTTTGATTAATATTTATTGTATCTGATGGTTCTTGCACTAGCTTCTTTTTTATATCCATGAAATAAATCAGAAACATCTTCCCATGACTCAATATTTGTCAGCTGAAATGGATGACTAGAATAAAAGCACAACAGTAAAATAAGAAATTAATGCCACAAGGTAGAAAAAAGAGCTAAGAAGCTACATAGGCAACTATGAATTCAAAAGTTTACCACCATAGCCTGTGTAAATCAGTCAAACTGTAACCACTAGATTAATAGTAATTTTTCAATTTACTTGAATAAAACAAGTAGATGTGAATCATTATTTATTGGGTGAAAAAAAGAAGTGCTCAGACCTGGATCCTGGCTTGGTTCATGAGTCAGAGATGTGGCCAGGATGTCTTGCCAGAATATATTAGTTCAGCCACTAAACAGAAACTCCTCTGGGAGAGATAACTCCTTCCAATATTTCAAGTCTTCTGGTGGTATGTAGCTATTCCTGATAGCATCTGATTCCCTTTTCCTAGCAATCAGCACACTTCTTTTTTCTGCAATGTTTTTCACTCTCAAAACCAAAAGTATAAAACCTGTTTCTGTCAAAAAGCTGGAACAAGGCAGTGCCTAATGATTAGTCTAATAATGATTAGTCTAATGCAAAACATCTGCAACTGAATTCTCAGCCAATGTAAAATAGCTAAACCACACTGAAGTTTACCTCCACTGAAGTTTACTTTTATATATTGTCAATTTGTAGAAGCAAAGGATCTGGAACAAATTCACTGTTTTCTTTTTGACTGACTGAAGCTAGTCACTCTCACCTCTGTGAGCTACCTTCAAATATTTTAACTAACATTTTTCTAAGTGTGGATGGATGAGGAAGATATGTTAGTTATCGGTTGTCAGTTGGTTTCTGACAACTTAAATCTGGTTCAGTTCACACAGAACACTTGTTCTGATGTTTTCTAACAGCCCTTCATAAACCTTAGACAATAACATTTTTTCATTCCTGATTCTTCTTCTCCAAGATAAGATCTGTGAAGTATGCTGTATCTCAGGACTAAATACCTAAAATCATGACTGCATAGGAATGCCAAGTGGCATACCATTTTTCTCTTGTTGTTGCCCAGGTAAACCACATCTGTCAAATGGACATAAGAAAAATTATTTCATATTTAGCTTCTAGCCATTCTGCAATAAAAATTCAGCAGATGTGAAAATGTGCTATGGTTACATTTATAAACCCTGAATTGTGTATCCATATTTACTTCTGCATACTGTTGTTAATCAAGTGAACTGTTCACTAGTCCTTCTGGACAAAAATAAAAAGAATCCAGGTGCACCTCCATGCTCACCTGTCACAGTCCCTGCAATGCATATTCAGGTTAAGTGCAGTTTAACTACTAAATGCAGAACAGATTCCCCAATTTAAATGCCGCCACTAATACTGGGTATAATTAATGGTTTTAAACTCCTCTGTATTTAGGGTATGCTGAGTGGTCCTAGCAGGGAAAATTCTCAACCTTTCTTCTTCTATTAGGAAAGGAACTAAGAGACACATTTCCAAATGTGTGTCCACATTACTGAATAAAGGAAAAACCTACACACCAGCTTGCAAGTGAGTGCAAATTTCCTTCACTAATTAAAGCAGCAACATCAGCACTGCTGAGTCAGAGCACCAGATTAATTGTTGAAGTGCTCTGTGTAACAGTCTGCAGCAATAAGGAAGATCACAGCCAAAGTTACTATGGCACTTCTTCTGGACAGGGCTCTTAAAAAAACATGACAACTGTTTGTAGCTGTTCTTATCTATACTTTCCTTTCTGTTCACCTCCAAACCTGCTGGCTAGGGTGTGTGGGAGATGGAAATTTGGATTTGTCAGCCACCTGTAACAAATTCAAAAATGAGGTGTAGTTTTTATACCTGTTCTCTTCACTCCTGTAAACTTGCAGTGGAACAAGCAGACACTAAGCTCACAATACATCCTTAAGGAATTGCTCTGTATACGCTGCCAAAGCTGATGAAGGGTAAAAACTCTGTCCTTTTTGCAGAGAGGATGTAATTATCTGTACAGGTGGAGGGAAGTCAAAAGCAGAATGTAGAGAAATAAAACAGACTATGTGGGTCTACCAAGAAGGAGAAAGCCAGACTAGAAGAGCTACAAATTCTTACACGCTGCCAGACCAATCTGGAAATTGGAAAAGGAAATACCATCAGGATGACACCACAATGCCCTTTGCATGGAAGTGTGGAAGTCCAGTTCTCAGCTGCTTTCAAACTTGCAATGCGAATTCACATAGAGTGGACAGTATGAACCTTTCAGTTCACATAAATAAGTTCTTCTCTGTTTTTAGGGTGGTTCCTATAAACTCTATAAAATTGGTCTGACAGAATGTACTTAATAATTAGACTAGCTGACTGCCACCACAACCAGGACTTATGCATTGTTGAGTCTCTTATCTCATAATATGAATGAGATAAAGACATGTGTCTCTTCCATACAGCAGTCTTCCTGACTTCACAATGACACTCTACTATCAGTGACCCACAAAATAAATACTGAGGCTCAGTCAAATGAGGTTTATGGTGTTCTTTAAAGCTTCTAGGTGAAAGGTATTACCATCAGTATTTTTCAGCTGTAGCACCTTAATACACACTGCACACATCAGAATGTACTCTATTGCTAAAAGCACTAAAAGCCAATCATTAAAGGAAGTTCATTTATATGCACAAATATTTAGGTTACAAGTATTAGGGTTCCATTAATATTATCTTTAAGGTCTTGCCATGAATCAAGAATAGCATTTAGGATAGAGCATTGAAAACCAGATGATGTGGCTCTTAGCAGTATATCTTATTCAAATGACTCTATACACACACACTCAAAATTATGTCTTTTATTTATCTGTGAAGAAAACTCTGAAAATAAACAATTTATTTTACAATGTATCTTGCAACTATGCTTTCTGTGTACATGACCCTTAAAGAGAGTGAGTAGAGACAAGAAGGTATTTTGCAGTAATATAAAAAATTAAGCTTATTTAGCATAATTTCTTGCAAGCCTTGTTTTAGAATCTCAAAGTTTGGTATTCTCAAGAGTGAGCTTTGGAAAATCTGTGATCTTTTTGTCCTGTGAATCTGATACTGGCTAAGATTTACAGCAAGGATAAGAAAATGCTATGCAAAGCAAAGTCAATTTTTAGCCTCTGAGTTGTTTTTTTTTCATTAAACAGTTCTGTAATTAAAGTAAGAATTAAATGCAAATACCTTTCCAGCACTATCTATTCAAGTTTTAATTGTAACTGCCATTCATCGTAGAATTAGTTGCTTTCTAACTATGCCTGCAGCAAGTTTCAATTCAAGTACATTAAGCAAGTGACATTTTGATAATGCAATTAATTGATAGCACTTTATCATAGCTGGATTGATTATCAAGTAAGAGTTGTAGAAGTCTCTATCTTCATAGGATGTAAAAGGGATTTCCAGCAATCAAGTGTTTTCACATAAGACTTTTTAATGTTTATTCATTTGTGGGGTTTTTAAAGCTCTGCTTAGGACAAGTAAGTTCAACTTTTACGGCAATCAGGCTTTTAAAAGCCTGAATTTTTAATAATGCTGTAACAGAAAAGAGGAAGAAAGCTAAAAAGCTGGTTTTGTGGGAAGAGTCTGCATTGTAAAATCATCAGGAACAGTACACATTGGTAGACATTGTCACAGTTTTGGCACTGCACATCCCTGACTTTAGCTGGGACCCTCAAGCATTGTTAAGTTGAAAAGAACAAAGAGCAACTCTAGTAATACTGAAAACTGATTCCAACCTGTAATATCTTGGCTATCAACTCAAAAGAACATTGCATTAAGTTTTTTCTTTTGAGGTTTTATGTTTTTTTGTTTTGGATGGTTTGTTTTTTAATTTGCATAGCAAACAGATATTTTTTGTTAAAATATATTTAGCCTAAAATCCATTTTTTTAAATTGAAAAATAGATAAATCCACAAAACTTAGCTAGCTCTACCCTTACCCTATTATTAATAACTAAGGATGCTAAATATAGAAGACTGTAATCTCAACAGAAGTTGTAGGATTGAAAGACATGTTTATTAGCGACCCTTAAGATAATTTAGAAATAATCCTCAAATTGTGCAAATTTCACATGAGATATACAAAACTATGGATATGAGGTCATCAATAGCTTTGATCTGTCCTTGCACTTTTGTATACCAGCTATAGGCAATAGCTTAAATACAGCCCATTGATGGGAAGATAATTTTTAAATGCAAACTCTGCCTTTTTGTTACTCTGTTTAAAATAAAATTCTTCATAAAGAGTAAACAAAGCAAGTAAAAAAAGTAAAAAGTAAAAAACTTTTTAAAAGTAGAGTAGTTAGCCTCTGCAATGTAGAAGGTCTATTTCCAATGTAAATAGTTGTTTCCAAATCCATGCTGCTTGGTCAAGCACCTGAAAAGATGAAAAGTCATATGCAAGATAGCAGCACTAAGAGATTCCCTGTAAATATGGAAAAAAATAGTTGTGGGGATCTGTGTGATATTAGTTTTCAGATATTCTAATTACCAAAGCAATGTTGGCTCTTTTGATATCTACTCTAAGCATCACCTTTTATCTCCTAAGCACATAAGAATTGTTTTGTTGCATAAGACATGACATTTCCCTTTACAACTCATTATAAACTATACTTGTTGGTATAAAAGATGTCCTCACACAGTTTGTTTTTGCATTGCATCAGAACTGGCTTTCTCTAGTTGTCAAAAATTAAAGCAAGAACTTTTGTTCTAATATAGGTCAATGTCTGAATCTATCCAAAATCTCTCTTCAAAGATATCCACACATGTAAAACTCGCACCATAAACCATTCTTATTATGCCTACAGATTTCATCTACAGTTAAGGTGCAAAACTCTGAAGAAGAATGAGGTATGGTGTGTCTCCAAATTTCACCTCACTGGGCATTAACATGAAACTGCAACATATGTATACATGACAGGCTCACTGTGTGGCCTGAAAACTATATACATGCAGCCACTTCTATTACCCTTTTCCCTTTCCTGGAGCCAACCATGTCAGTGCCTTGTCCAGCTGACAAGATGGATAAGCTTTAGAAGGTCATTTTTAAACACCTCTAGCATAACAGAACACAAATTGAGCATAGACACTACAGGCAACTCTAAAATGAGTCACATGCAAATTTTGTAAAACTGACTTGAGCAGAAAGCTCAAGTTGTTTTTCCCTTTCTCTGCTCAACATGCTTATAATTTCTGCCCACAGAATGCATGGAAGTTGAAAAGAAAATTCATCTTGTCTAGTACATTTATGAAAATTTATATTTTAAACTATTTTTTCTTTTGAAATAACTAAAAGTTTTAAAATTTCAGGGTTTGAGAAGAAAACTCCAAACTTAGCTGACAGGTTCTACAGAGTGTATGAATGAAAACAGCACATACACATCTATGCACTACATGGCTCTCAAAAGGTCATTCTCTATGAGCAAACATTAGCAACAACTCTTCTCCAATTCTGACAAGAATAAAAAAAGAGTAGAAGGAGTTCATTTCACAGGTGACAGATGAACTTTTCCTGGATCCTAACCCTCTATCCAATCCTTTCAAATATGCACAGATATTCCACTAGACCGCTTAATTTCGAGGGTTTACTTACATTGTGTGGACAATCATGGGAAAAAAGTGTCCTAATATAAAGAATCTATGTCCCTCAGAGAGGGCTGAAATGTTTTCAAAGACCACTCCTTCAGCTGTCCATCTGTTATCAGACACTGTATGTCTAACTTGATGTTAGAACCACGTGCACAAAAAGTCATGACAGACTCAAGTAGGTCACAAAGAGTGACATTCCCAACATTAAGAATGTGAGCTGAAAAGATTAATCAGAAGCTCCGAGCCCTGATCCTCTACCCAGTAACTATTTCCATGCCAAAAGGAAGTAGTTGTTCAAAGTTAAAGTACCCTTTTACTTCCCGATTATTCTGGATTGTGGAAGTAATGTTTTTGTAGCTGTAACAGATGGACGAAGAGGTAAGAGTAGAGTAGAGAAATGTACCTGACAGCAGACTTGTTTTTCCAAAGGATTCTTACTGTTCTGTCACCTTTTGGCCATTAAAATATATTACCTCTCCCTACTGCATGGGCCATTAATATTGCAGTTATGTACGGTATTTTGTCCAGATCAGTACAACAAAATATCACTAAAATACTTGTCTTCTGTTTTAGCAGTCACCTCTCTCCAACACATTGAGACTTTTAGTCAGGTAAATAGTCCATTTGATAAATCCCAAAGGAGAAAATTGCTAGAATATTGGCATACCTATCAGCCTTTCACCATGCAAAATTCTTCTTCATAATCCTCTTTTCAAAGTTGATGCGATCTGATTACAAGCATCTAATGACAGTTCATACCAAAAATAGGTTAAATAACTATTCCCTTTCTCTTCCCAAAGACCATGCCGTGACATAATTTGGATTGGAGGAAATGAACACCTTACAAAATCACACATCAAAACCCTAAACAAAAAAAAAGCATGTAAAAGGCAAGAGCCAGGTCCTGACATTCTGCTGTGTTTGCAAAATGCCCCACTCTGCATGAAGCCCCTTTATGCAGAGATAGGAACACACAAGTATTAAGGTGGCAGGGAGCCTGAATGAGACAAAATCAGTCTCACTCAAAGCCACAACATATAAAAAATTATTTTCATGGTCATTTTCTGGAGTTACTAGCTTTGAAATTTCTGATTACTTTGTAAAACAATCCACCAAGCCCAAATGACTGAATTCATCTAAAAGATCCAGAAATCTACTACCCATGCAAAAAATGAGTTTAATATTCAAAAACATCACTTTTCCTTTTCATCTTGCCTAAAAACCTCTTCTTCCCTTGGCCTCAGTTTACTCTCTTTTAATTTCATCCTTCCACCAAC